>JAZKJV010011601.1:0-140423 GCA_037367405.1 Ottelia alismoides
TTTAAAGATTTTTGTTCAATATTGTATACGATATAAATTGTTTATATATATAGGAGTGGATCCTATGAGAGAAAAAAAGTTGTGAGAGCATGAGAGAAATGATTGTGAACCACATGATTCATCAGGAGAGAGAAGATCACGAGAGAGAAACAGAATCATTAGATCCAGAATCATTCCTCTCATGCTCTCATAATTTTTTGCTCTCATAGGATCACTCATATATATATATATATATATATATGAGAAAAATGGGGCTGCCCCCACCCCATTTTGGGGCAAATTTTTTTATTCTTTTGGAAAAATATCACCATGTATATTTATCCATATATCCTTCTATATGTCATTCGAATTTCGTCAGAAACAGAGACTCCTACGGCCTCCATCCAGACGTCATTTTGTAATGGTCGCGGGATTTTTTAAATCGACTATGTCTGGATGGAGGCCGTAGGAGTCTCTGTTTCTGACGAAATTCGAATGGCATATAGGAGGGATATAGGGATGAATATACATGACGATATTTTTCAAAAAAAATAAAAAAAATTGCTCCAAAATGGGGCGGGGCAGCCATGCTGGGGGCAGCCCCATCAACCCATATATATATATATATATATATATATATATATATATATATGAAATATTTCAAATGAGGTGCACCTTTCCTGGATGCATGGAAAGCCACGTCAATTTAAGCATTTTATTCTATTTATTTTACACATTCTAACTCCATAAATTTAATATTAAATATTAATATAATATGTATATCATGAAAACTTTATGAAAATATTACTATATTTGACATTAAAATTTTGTTACAATATGGATGATATATTTTACATAACTGTATAATCATCAGTATTTTACAATATGTAGTTTAAATTTACAAAATTGTTACATAATTTACAAATTTGATAGTGGCTTTCTGAATTTCAGGAAAGACCCACCTCATTAGAAGGCCCCCTATATTATATATATATATATATATATAGGGTAAAATGGGGCTGCCCCCAGGGAGTAGCCAACTTGGCTACTCCCACCCCTATTTTTCCCTCATTTTTTTATTTTTTTGAAAAATAACAATTTGAATATTCATCATTATATCCCTCTCACATTCTATTAAAATTTCGTCAGAAACAGAGACTCCTAAGCCCTCCATCCAGACGTCATTTTTTTAACGGTCGCAGGATTTTTTATTTCTGACGAAATTTTAATAGAATGTGAGAGGGATATAATGATGAATATACCAATTTTTATTTTCCAAAAAAATAAAATAAGGGAAAAATAGGGGTGGGAGGGGCAGCCCCATTTACCTCTCCCTCTCTCTCTCTCTCTCTTATATATATATATATATATATATGAGGATAGGAAGTATGCACCCAGGTGCATGTAATTCTACATGCAACCGGGCCTATAACTCCCATTTTTTTATTTTTCCTAAAAATACCGACATGTGTATTCATCTATATATCCCTCCTATATGTCATTCCAATTTCTTCAGAAACAGAGACCCTACGTCCTCCATCTAGAACACATTATTTTAACGGTCTTAGAATTGTTGTAATCGGCATGTTCTGGATAGAGGACGTAGGGGTCTCTGTTTCTGACGAAATTGGAATGACATGTAGGAGGGATATATAGATGAATATACATGTCGGCATTTTTCGGAAAAGTAAAAAAATGTGGGAGTTATAGGCCCGTATGCATGTAGAATTACATGCACCTGGGTGCCCCCACCCAGGTGCATGTAATTCTACATGCATCCGGGCCTATAACTCCCACATTTTTTTACTTTTCCGAAAAATGCTGACATGTATATTCATCTATATATCCCTCCTACATGTCATTCCAATTTCGTCAGAAACAGAGACCCCTACATCCTCCATCCAGAATACATTATTTTAACGGTCTTAGAATTGTTGTAATCGGCCTGTTCTGGATGGAGAACGTAGGGTCTCTTTTTCTGACGAAATTGGAATGACATATAGGAGGAATATATATATATATATATATATATATATATATATATATATATATATATATATATATATATGCATACTCCTTATCCTCTATATATAGAGGATAGGAGTATGCACCCAGGTGCATGTAATTCTACATGCACAGGGGCCTATAACTCCCATATTTTTTTACTTTTCCGAAAAATGCCGACATGTTATTCATCTATATATCCCTCATATATGTCATTCCAATTTCGTCAGAAACAGAGACCCCTACGTCCTCCATCTAGAACACATTATTTTAACGGTCTTAAATTGCTGTAATCGGTCCGTTCTGGATGGAGGACGTAGGGTCTCTTTTTCTGACGAAATTGGAATGACATATAGGAGGATATATAGATGAATATATATATGGCGGCATTTTTCGGAAAAGTAAAAAATGTGGGAGTTATAGGCCCGGGTGCATGTAGAATTACATGCACCTGGGGTGCATACTCCCTATCCTCTATATATGGGTGCATACTCCATGTTTTAATTTTTTTTGAAAATTTCTTCCATGAATATTCATCACTATATCATTATATTGTATCATTAAAATTTCGTGTGAAACAGAGACTCCTACTGCCTCCAGACAGACAGTCATTGTTTTAACGGTAACAGGATTTTTTAAATCAACCCCATTTGGATGGAGGTCGTAGGAGTCTCTGTTTCGCATGAAATTTGAATGACATAATATAAGGATTTAATCATGAATTTCGGTTTTAGATTTCAAAAAAATTAAAAAAAAATTGTGAAAAAGGGGCGGTGGGAGCTAAGTTAGCTCCCCCTATGGGACATACACATTTTACCCATATATATATATAGAGGATGGGGAGCTTGCACCAAGGTGCATGTAATTTTTCATGCACCGGGGCTTATTTCTTCCATATTTTTTGCTTTTTTGAAAAATACCACCATGTATATTCATCTATATATCCCTCCAATATGCCATTCGAATTTCGTTAGAAACAGAGACTCATATGACCTCCATCTGGAACAGGTAATTTTAACGGTCTTAGAATTGTTGTAATCGACCTGTCTAGATGGAGGTCATAGGAGTCTCTGTTTCTGACGAAATTCGAATGGCATATTGGAGGGATATATAGATGAATTTACATGGTTGTATTTTTCAAAAAAATAAAAAAAATGGAAGATATAAGCCCTGGTACATGAAAAAATTACATGCACCTTGGTGCAAACTCCCCATCCTCATATATATATATATATATATATATATATATATATATATATATATATATATATATATATATATTATGAGGTAAATGGGGCTGCCCCCAGGGAGTAGCCAACTTGGCTACTCCCACCCCTATTTTCCCCTTATTTTTTATTTTTTTGGAAAATAAAAATTTGTATATTCATCATTATATCCCTCTCACATTCTATTTAAAATTTCGTCAGAAACAGAGACTCCTACGGCCTCCATCCAAACATGGTCGATTTAAAAAATCCTGCGACCGTTAAAAAAATGACGTCTGGATGGAGGGCTTAGGAGTCTCTGTTTCTGATGAAATTTTAATAGAATGTGAGAGGGATATAATGATGAATATACAAATTTTTATTTCTCAAAAAAATAAAAAAAATGAGGGAAAATTAGGGGTGGGAGTAGCCAAGTTGGCTACTCCCTGGGGGCAGCCCCATTTACCCTATATATATATATATATATATATATATATATATATATATATATATATATATGTGTGTGTGTGTGTGTGGGGGGGGGGGGGGGGCGCGCGCATTTCCTGTGTGATAATGGCGTGATTGATTGCAAGATAACATGCCTAAATCGTACTGGATTTGGAAGGGATAATCTAAAAATAATCCAATAACTAAACGTGATTTTTTCCCAAGGGTTCTTGTAAGGCGATGTCAGCAAATATGTATCTGAAATTCTAATTAAACCAATACGAAAATAAAGGATTGAGTATCTTTGGTTGTCATTTAAAATCATGTTGGAGAGACTGTGCCCAATTGCGCATTTATTTTGGTCAAATACATGGCCATAGCAGTAAATCCAATGTACATGAGATTTGATGCAACGCAGGGACACCAGCAGATGTACCACAATGTATCCATCTGCAATTAATTAGGTTCCTAAAATTATTAACTCTATAATCTAACTTAAGTGATTTCCAGATTCCTAGCAGTGTAATCACGGTGAAAACTGAGGCGTGGAGTCATCAAATAATTTAGGATAAATACTAGGATTCACTTTTCTCATACATGAAACCTCAAAGTAAAATGTTTGTTCAAGGACGTCCAATGAACTTTAGATCTCGTAGGAACAAAAAGCAATTTCAAATGTCCTCGCAATGTATAGCATCTCAGGTTTTAAGTCCACGGTCCGTTATTGAGGAAAACTGGCCTTTACAACTTGTTGGGTTCAGCCTCAATTGGACCCGTTGATAACAACCTAAAATGCTTATGTCCAAATTGTCAAGTAGTAATCCCCACCACTTATAAATCACTCTCACACTTTATAAGTATTAAATATGGGACTATATATAAGGAACGGGGCAGTACCCCCCCCCCTATATTCACAAGTCTGCATTGCGATGGGACCTCTCCCCCACTTAAATTCACAACGTCCTCGTTGCAAAATGGCCCATCACTTATCCCAGTGACTGTAAATATTGCATGCTCTGGCTAACATTTTTTCTCCTATCTCTTTGTAGAGGTGGATCCACCTCTCTCGTAGTCATTTCCACTATTAGAGGGAAATTGACTATGTTCTATTTGTAACGTCACAAGCTTAGGTCCTCGGTTTGTTATTGAGTAAAAGTGGCCATGATAACTTGTTGGAATCAGGATCATTGAACCCATTGAAGGCCACTGATGAATCTCCATTTCATCACCTTTACTCTATCATTTTGGCCTTAAAAACCCTAGTAAATGCATGTAAATACCTCTAATTTGCATAAATTAAAATTCATGCATTGTTGTGTAAATACTGTATAAAATATTATTTTTGATGTCAAAATTATAGAATAAAGAAAAGAAAACGAATAAAATATCAAAGATATTTTATGACCCTAAACATCGAGACCTAGGCATCTCGATGACTAGGTCAACAAGGAATAAAGTAGGGGGAGATATGGGCTATTTATGCAATAAAAAATTCCCATTTATTTATTCATTCTTTGTTCATTTCTGGGACCTATTTTATTTTCTACTTTTTATACTTCAAATAAAGAAACTATATTCATGAAAGTTGTAGATAATAAATATTGAAAGATACAAAATTGATTTCATACAAAAATAATATATAGTGTAAAAGTTATAATATGAATAAATTTCTAAAATTCCAACTTCCCAGACACATATCTCTCAAATAAAAACTCAAAATGTATCGAAATCACTTTAATTGTACAACTTTTAATAGCCATTTATGAAGGTGGTCTCATATTTTTTGGAGTAAAGGTGTGAAAGTTAGGCTTTGGACCCCTATTTCTATGATATACATGATTAAAATAATTATTTTATTTATTCAAACTGGAATAAAACCATAAAGGAAATATTAAAATAAAATACGTAAAGAAAATACATAGATGGATATACAATATACAAACATATATACTAAATACACCTATTTATTTAAGTGTATATGTTATATCAAAAAAATATAATAAAAATATATTTATGTATATAACAATAATTATAATTTATAAAATAATAAAATCAAAAATATAAATTAAAAATAAAATACTTAAAAACATAGATGAATATACCTACATATTAACCCTAAAAAGTAACTTGTAATTATATGCCTTTAAAAAATAAATAAGTATCGTAATAAAATAATTTAGAAAAAAATAAACATTTTTTATAACTTAAAATTAATAAAATAATTTATTAATTCTTTTTATTTTCCAATCTTTTTCAGGCTTCTTTGTCATGTTTGGTCCACGTGGACTAACCAGGTGGTGGGTGATGAATCTGTGATTCACCACTCTAAAAGTTGAAAATAGAGCTTTGTTCATGAGTAATTTAGTTGTATTTTATCACTTATATTATATAATTAGCATTCATGCCTATGTAAATAACATCTACATTTTAGCATTCATATTTGCATTAAATATGGAGCCAAATTCACTTATAAATATTTACATATACATTAGCTAAAATCACCTATTTGTATATATTTTACACTAACTCCAAATTCCAATAAAAACAACTCTATAGCATATATATTACTAACACTAATAAAAAAAATCAACAAAATACTAACTTGTAAAATTGACTAATAAAATCTAAATCCAAGTTTGAGACTAAGAGCCTTAAAATGCACATATCTCTCTCATATAGTGCCTGATTTAGGTCTACTCACTTTTAAAGTAATATACATTCAAAGACCTTCAAAAGACGACTAATTTCATGAAAATTGGAAACCGTATGTGAAACTTAGGTTTTGGGTCCCTATTGTATATTGTACATATTGACCAAAATACCTTTTATTTCATCCTTTTATTGGTTAATTATTAAAAATCCAAAAAAATAGATTAAATTGTAAATATTACTTTCATATTTTCTATATTTTTATTTTTATTTTCTTTTATTTAAAAATGACAAAAAATGCAAAAGATAAAAATGTGGTATTTTATACCTACAAAATACCATCCAAAAATACTTTTTACACAGATGACTTCATTTGATTTTCGATCCTTCGTGAAAGTTGTAGATCTCGTCGAAATGAACAACTTTTGTGAAGAAACTTTTTCGATTTGAGTTCGTCTCCTTTTTTATTGATTTTCTTTGAATTTATAATCTGAATTTTCTAGAGCTGACACATGGTAGTTCTCGGAGCCGCCACGTGTCACCTCCTCCTTATCACTCTCTTTGACCTCTTTTGATCTGGACCATTGGATGAAGGGTGCTTCATCCAATGGCTCAGATCATTTTGATTCTTTCCTTTCTCTCTCTCTCTCTCTCACTCTAAACTCTATCCTCAACCTCCCGTTTCTTGCAGGAGGAGGTGCAACCGCCCACTCACATTCACGGCGAGCTGCAACACCCATCACCCCTGCTCCGCATCTCCCTCTCGCGCCATCCACTCCGCCTTTCCGTCTCCCCATGATAAACCACGTTAACCATCTCACTCGCACATTTCGGCCATGTTTAATCGCCTATAAAGGGCCCGCTATGCCCCCATCGCACACCATCTACCATTAGGAGCAAGCTCCAGCCGATCCTTGGTGACATCAAGGCCAACCGTCGAGCCAAAACCTCCGACGAGATCCGAAGGCCTTCGCCTTTGTCGCATCTCAATGTTGAGTTGCGAAGCTTCTTCGAGTCCTACGCTCGCTCGAGTTAAGGCGACAACCACCGGAGTTGAGAAATCCTCCTCCTCCACGCATCGGGCGAATCCACGAACAACTCCAGGTACAGTGCGTTTCTGCTTCTGTTCTTTGCCTTCCTCCATCTCTTCTTCATCTTCCTTTTATTTTCCTTCTACTTATTCTTCTATTCTCTATTTCTTCCCAAATCAATTACATCTTCACCGCAATCAACACCCATCTCCGCCTCTTCTGCTTCTCCTGGTACTACACTCACACCACCACATCGGGTTGTACGTCAGCGCCACCCACTGTGTCCCTTTCATCTTCCTTGCATAGGAAAAAGACCCCCCAGATCCATCGTGTTCTCCTCCCTTCCACTGGTGTTCATCCCACCTGTCCTTTCCCATCACACTTAGGCCGAGCCTCTTTGGGCTCGAGCAATCCTTCTTGCGGGTACCACCGCATACCGACGACCGCTGCCATCAACTATCAACCTCTAGTGGCTCCCGGCACTGCACTTCCAGGCTCATTCGCGCGCCCCCTCAACCGGTGAGAACTCGTGCTCCTCCTGATGCAGCCCCTGCATTTCCCCTTGGGTCGGTCGTGTGTCGACTGACCAAGGGGACAATCTCCTTTCACAAGTGAGATTCTAGCTCCTGCTTCTGCTCCGTGACATGCCACCACGACCTCCATATGCAGGTCATACCCTCCTCATTGGTCAGCCTTTGGACCCGCCCCGACTGGAGTCGACACTAGCATCGACGATCGCCCCCTTTGCATCCTCGGCCAGCAGCCTCTGCCTTCGCGTAGCGTGATTTACCGGCCCTCATCGACCTCAGCCATCTTCGCGCGCCTTCAACAACCGCCCGGAGCCATCGTTTCATGATATGGGATGTGTACACAGGTGTCCACTTCCCTTGTTACTATCCTTATGTGAGGAGCACGTGAGGTCAGGGTAAATTTAGAGGAACCTCCTACAGATCTAGAGATTCATGCTAGAGATCCCATCAACCAGGAGCGCACATGGGAAACACGTGGCCGTGGGGGAGAATTACAACAGGGCCCCCGTAATTTTCGCAAATGATGTACACATCCCCACCAGCTAGAGAGCATGTACGGCGTAAGCGCGTCCTTGAGACATTTGTATAAATACTCCTCGGGTATATGTAATTTCATTTTAGTCTAGTCAGCATGTTTCTTTAATCAATTTTACTTCTATATTGCATTTACAACCTGTGTTCGCACATTTATTTCGATGTTCATTTAGCATCGTTTTATTATTCTAAAATTGCTCATTATACAACAATATCTGCTCTATCATTGTGAATAATTGTTATATTTTTGTGAGCGTTGATTTATTTAGTATAGTTTATTCAGTGAAATATTGCATACTTTACCCACTATCTATTCTGGAATCGATATTAAATTAATCATTGCTCTGAAAATCACCAAAAAATCGTAATAGATAGAGTTTGAGTAGTTCTATTTTGTGCCCAAAAATCATCACATTTGCACGAAAATAAAGGTCTAAATAAATTAACTGGTATTTCACTTAATCGATTTTTAATAAGTCAGAAATTAATTATTTCGAGGTCTAGTAATTTTCCTAGATTCATCTCACATAGAAGTATCTAGGATAATTTCAATTTCTAAAAATAATTTAATTTGGTATCCGAAAACAACTCTGCAGTCATATTTTACTTTTAATTAATTCACATAGAATCAGAAAATTCCAAAAAACTCGCAGTAGCTTAATTTCATAACATTTCACATTCTGGCTAAATTTGAGAATTTTTAACATAATTTGATCATACTTTACATTTTAACCCTCGAATTTAGTCTAAATTGCATTGCATTTTGTTAAATTGCATAAAAGACCATAAAAATATTCTCCTAAAAACCTAGCATCTAGATCGACTTAAAATTAATCTAAGGAGAAAGTTACCTCCCTGAGTTCGACCTTGGGCTTGCCCAAGTAAAATAAAAACTACCGCTTGTCATTAATTGATACATTAATCAAGTGGTTTTTGATTAAATCCGAATTTGCTCTACTGCAATGAATACATTTATTTTAATCGTTAATCCGATTGAATTAAGAGGTTGAATTTCGGGGTTTGTCAAATGGCATCGTTGCGGGGAGGCATGACTTAGTTATTTTTTAGGAAATCTAGATTTTTAGGTTTTTCATCTTCGGGTAGTCCGATTCCCGATTTTTTTTATGAATATTTCTCTGTTTTTCCAATATTTGTTTATTCTGTGTCGTTCTCTCTGACCATTGTCTATTTTTGTGCGAGGAGCACTTGGCATCGAAGGCGATTCGTCAGGCGAGCCAAAGAAATTGCATTGATTTGGAACTGAGTGGTTTGAGGGAACTTGTAAAAAAAGTCTGCATTTAAAGCGGTTCTCATTTGGGTTCTCACGCATGTAACTGAATAATAAAAACTCTCTGTGTTGTATGGTTGCTTAACGTAGGATAGAACCTGCACTCGCAGCTCCTAGAGCTTTCTTAGCTATGTTTGTGCTCGTAATATCTAGGACTACACTTCACCATTAAAAGGCGCACTTAAACTGCATAACTTAGCCAAATTTAAATTTTTCTTCACTCTCTAATAGACCTGCTTGTCTAGGAGCGGCTTTTCATCGATTGCATTCATTTAGTATAAAATTTCAATTCTGTTTTGCATCCCACATGTAGAGCACGAGGATCACTGTAAGTCTTCTGAACTTGGCATACATCATCGTTTTATCGTGCATCAGCTTTTCTCGACTCCTTCCACCTTGGTTTTCTAACTTAGGATTAAAGAAAATTGAGACTGGACAATAGGCATGCCTTGTGTGTTGGACTAATCTCATCTAACTTAAAGTCAGGACTGCTAAACAAATTGACCAAAAATCATATAAAATTTGAAATTCTGTTTGCGGGAGAATAACTCCGACCTTGATTTTAGATTGAGTGAGGGTACAGAGTGTGTGTACATACCCTAAGATAGAGCCAAAATACCCGCATTTCATATCATGTACCCCGATCCTAGTAAATATCATAGGTTGAACTACTAGAGGTTCAATTGACCAGTACCAAGTAGTCTCCACCTGCTTTGGCAGGTAAATAGGGGTAAAGCAGCAGTACACCGCGACAAGATACGGGTAACCCTCCGGGATAAAATTATAAGCTTCCTCAGCCTCCTCCTACTTCGGTAGATAGATAGGGGTATGTCCTTGAACTTTATCGATCGATGATAGGAGCAAAGAAAGGAAGGGGTTGGTATCTTAGGTGACAGGTTAAACAGGGGAGAAGCATCCGGCTTTGAGCTGACTTCACGTAATCATTGCTATTTGCTTAAAAAATTACACTTAAAATCAACCGGATTAATCAGACCCGGTTGTGGGTCCTTCATCGTGTTGAGTGTGAACTCATGGTTTGTGATTCAATTGCTTGCTTCAGGTGGGAGTCAAATCATATCTTTACACTTTGCTCCTGATTCCTTTTACCAAGGAAGATGACTGACTGTGGGGTATTTACTCAAGCTTTGAAAATCTCTCATTTAACCCCTCACGATGTGCATCTTCGTCGGCCCGAGGGCAACTTGGGCAACCCGAGCTCATGACCCTCTTGAGTTTGGGATCTCTCACTCTCGAGATGGTCACCCTCAAACCATCCCTTTTCTCTCCTCTCATCTCACCAAGGAAGACCTTCGCATCAGTGAGAATATCTTTATTCCTAAATCTTCTTTTAATACAGAACACATTGTTGTACCAGGTGAAAAAGATAAACCCAAGATCAAGATGCCTCCTAAAGACCCTCTGACGAAGAGGAATGCAGAGATGACCCTATGCATCAAATCATTGCCCGTTTAACTAGAGAAGAGCAACTGAATGCAGATCTTATGGCTAGGATGGGACAGGTAATTGAGGTGGGTGGAATAGACAGACCGATAGTAGATGCCTACAACCCAGTTGAAAATAAGATACATTGTTGGCTCGTACCTGAGGTTCCACCAGAGGTATTTGAGTTGAAGTCCCATTTCCTTAGACTGTTACCGAAGTTTAATGGAAATGCCACAGAATAACCATATGCTTTCGTGAGAGATTTTGAGTTGGTATGTAACAACCTTAGTCATCCTAAGGTTGGACAAGATTACATTAGGTTGAAGGCTACCCTGTTTGCCATAGGAGGTAAGGTTGTCCATTGGCTGAAGAATCTCGAGGTTAGATGTACGACCTGAATGCAATTCAAAGATTTATTTCTGAAGAAGTTTTACCCACTCAGTAGGACTAATCAGATGAGGACAAAGATCATGAGCTTTTCCCAAGGTCCCCACAAGCCATTCCATGAAGCATGGGATAGATTCAATGATTTGATACAAAAATACTCTTACCATGGCATTACCAAGGCGATCTTAGTCCAAATCTTGTTCTATGATATGACCCCTGAAATGCAGAGATTAGCGAGGGCAGCCTATGGAAGTAGCTATCTGAATACGAACGAAGATGATGTATGGAAGATCCTACAGAAGATGGTAGAAACAGACAGATCTCATGCCACCATGGCCTATGAGGTATCTACCTCAAGCCTATCTAATGAGACATCTAGGAGTACTATAGCGAATCTGAAAGATGACCTAATCCCTAGCATGGGGATAATAGCTGATAAGCTCACCATGGTAGAACAGATTCACAAGAGGGTCACTGACCTTGAGGCACTTTGACGATTGCAGAAACAAGTGAAGGAATTAATTGAGAAGGTATCCAAGATACGACTACTTGCACCTTCTGCACCACCTGTACCTGTACATCAAGCTCATCTAGTACAGGAGCAGGTACAGGGGCCTCAGAGCAGATGGGTTGAGGAGCAGCATTACACTCAGCAGGAGCAGCATGCACCCCCACAAGTGGAGTCAGTATATGAGGAGCCTCTGCAGGTGTTTAATATCAACGGTTTGTGGTACAGCCATGACCCCGTCGGCAGACAATCAGGGATAGGGAATGGTCAGCCACACCGACCTTCCCTAACTTATGATGGAACCAGCTCCGTCCACACACCGTGCTTTGTACAGTCCCAACTAGGACAAGGATACTAGCTTCAACAGCACTAGCAACAACGCACATTCCACTCAGGCCAGCAGGGACCCCCACCACCTTACACCTCACAGTCCCACCCACAGCAGTACCGACAAGGCTAGCATGGCTAATATAGACAGCAGAATCATCCATCCTCTAGTCAGCAGCAGCAGGCCCCGCCCACTGGTGAGTTGGAGTCCCTCACCTTGGCCATCCAGACTTTGATTGATAGGGTTCAGCAGATACAGAACGATTACCATGATATAAGAACATATCTGAATCGTTTCTCACACCACCAGGATAAGCAGATGGCACCAAAGACCCCAATTCTCGCCCAGGTTCAGGCCAACCCAAATAGCCCGAATCAATGTTTTATGTCTTTTTAATCTTTTAGATATTTATAGGGTTTTAATTTTTTATATTTTTTATTTTTAGTTTTTAATTATTTTTACCTTTGTAGCTTTTTATATTCCTAATTTTTAAGACAAAACAAATAAAAGAAAATGAAAAAAAGGACACACAAACACTCTTTTAATATTTTCCAAAAAATAGTAAAATGATGCAAAAATCAAATAAAATATCTTTGTATTTTGATAATTTTGAAATGTTTTATGATTTTTTTAAGATTTTTAGATTTTTTGGATTTTAAAATCAATTAAAATAGGACACAAACAAAATAGAAAATAAATAAACTATTTTTGTATTTTTAAAAAATAGAAATGAAATCTTAAATTTTAGAAATCACACATAGGAAGAGAATTTTTCAAGCTTCAAATCAAGCTATATTATGTATTTTTTATTTTTCAATGATTTTATATCAATTTTTAGTATTTTTAAATTTGTTTTTTTGTTTTTATAAATAATTTACAAACAATTTTGTATAGACATTAAAGCTAATTAAAAGACAAGCTCTCGAATTTTTTTAGAACTTTTCAATAAATTTTTAACTTTTTATAAATTATCAACTACAAATAGGGAAAATTTTTAAAGGTTTTTGAATTATTAAAAATAAGAAATTAAACTATTTTTACAAATAAAATATAAGTATGATACGCAACTAAGCAAGAGTTAATAAAATTTTTTTATTGAATTTTTTTAGCAATGAAATTATTTAATCCAAGAAAAATAGACAAGAAAATCAAATGCTGATTAATAGGGACTAAACTGCAATTTCTGAAAAGTTTTTGAAAAAATAATAATAGAAAAATAAAATGGTGTTTTGTGCAATTTTTAAAGAAAAGCACGTACGTGCTTATGTGACGGCAGTCGAATTGGACCTGTTTGAAATATTATAAAGAATCGGGAAGTTTTTAGTAAATTACCCAAAAGAATCACGTGCATGTGACTTGCTTAAGCGGTAGGCGGTAGACTCTGTAGAAGTGACACGTGTATGGATCTGAACCCTTGGATCAGATCTGATCCAAGGGAAATCGTGCCACCCTAGAGCCCTTCCCTTGATCGTCATCCTTTTCTCCCAGGGAGGGTGTGTCCTTCCCTCGTTCTGAATTAGATGACGGTAGATCTCTCAATCAGATCCTGATTAAATGACTATGGTGGTGGTGGCGGGTGATGAATCACCATTCATCACTCTTTATTCCTTTATTTTAGCTAGAAACCTTGGTAAAATACCATGTAAATGTTTGTAAATACAATAAGTTGTCAAAATGCATGCATCATGTAAAGAGCCATAATTAGCATGTTTTTATGTAAAAAAAAGGAATAAAGAAATAAAGAAAAAGAGGGAAATATTTATAATAAATATTGAGTGACCCGAACCCAAGGGAGGGTCAATCATTGGCCTAACCGCAAAATAAAATAAGTAGAGAGAGATAGGGCCATTCATCATTGTGCATATTTTCCCTTTTTATGTATATAATTTATTTTTAAAAAAATAAAAATATAGTTGTGTTCCTCATAATGTTTATATATTTATAAAAATAAAATAAAAATAAACCAAAAATAAATTCTCTCTCTTCCCCTTGTATATACCATGTATACATATACCTATATATTTATTTTACCCTTGTAATTACACAATAAAAATTAAATAAAAAATATTTTGAATCCCATATTTTATGTTGTAATTAAATAAAATATAAAATAGGGATAATTGTACAAAAATAAACAATTAAAAATAAAAATCAAAATACATAGGTACATATACCTGTATATAATATAATACTATGTACATACATTAATTTATTTTTTTTAAAAATAAATAAAAATCACAAAAAATACTTTGAAAAATAGTAAACATTTTTTATTTTTAAATTTTTTCAAAATAAAATCATTTACTATTTTAAATTGAATTTTTAATTAAATTTCCAATGGAATTTTTCCATTGGTCCACGGGGGATTGTTGACCCCCGGTCAACTCTCCCCCCTAGACCACTTTGCACCCGGATCCGATTCCTACCCGATTTCTCCAAATTTTCTCGGATCGATCCAACCTCCATTCACTCAAACCCCGGGCTCTGATTGCAGTTCTTTCATCCGAGATTCACGCCCACCATTTTTCTTAGGGATCCGAGCATCGGATTGCGTCTCTGATCTTCTTCTTTTCTCTGACCCCTGCACTATATAGCATCGCCTCCTTTCGCCATTCGAAGCACCTTCGGCCACCATCTTCGATCCCTGTGACCTTCATCTTCATCCTCGAGTGACAGCGAGTGCGGAGGGTGTTGCAGAGAGTGATTGGAGGTGTGTACCCCAGGTCCGGTGACCAACGTCGTTGAGCTCTGTCGCTGGCATAGCCCGAGCCTTTGGAGGTGACGCTCCATCGAGGCGAGGACCGTCGGAGATCCAGCATCTCCCCCACAGTCGACTCCGACCATCAGGTACTTCCCTTAGGTTCCATTTCGTCATTTAGATTTGATCTTTTCCACCTAGCTCCGCCAGCTCTGCCCCAGTGGCCGGAGCCCCGTCGCTTCATCTAACCCGTATCGATAGATCCCTCGACCCATCGTCACCTTCCTTCCACGACCTGATCACCTCGATCTTGGCTACCTGAGACAAGATCGGGTCTGGTTCCTTCCGCTGCCTCCGTCGGAACCTTCCTCTTCCTATCCACGTCGCTTCCCTTTACTGTTGGTTCAATAACCCATGCTGGAGACTTCCTCCGAGCACGAGCTCTCTTCTGCAGGTGAATAAGGGCAAGATACCTCCCTCAGTTGCATTGTCCACCCCTCGCTGGAGCAGCCCAGGTCCCTCCTCCTTCGCCGGAGGATCCGACCGTGGGAAGCTTCATCAGCCACCACCATTAGATGAAGAGCGACGAGGCACGTCGAAGCCCCCTTGCTGATCATTCATCAGACGCGCACAGCCACTCCAACTCGTCGACAAAGTTCATCCAGGAGGTGTGCTTCCAGACACCTTATCCACTATCGGATCGCACCTCACGTCCAGATTCCATCAGAGTCGTCCGTCGTCTACCAGTGTCAGACCGTTAGATCCATGATCTGACGGCCATGGGCACCCCATGTTCACCCTCGTGCCGGGACCGCTGGATCTTCCAGGAGGCGTCATCAGGACCGTGCACACGCCAGCCACTCACTGCCCGACACGTCACCCTCACGCGCCCTGCATGCGCTGTGGCTGGGTAATTTGCGCCCGACCCCCTACATTTTCTTTTAGTTTTTGTTTAGTCTATTAAATAAATTAGTACACTTGGACAAATAGCATAGTAGGACCTGTAGTTTTCAGAAATTACACTTTAGTACTTACTGCGTGGATTCACGTGCTTCGTCGCGTGAGGTTTGGGTTAATTGCATGACCAGGACTTTGGGTTTTCTGACTGTTAAGGAATGAAAATTTAGTTTCAGATATTTACAGATATACCCCTGTGCGTAGATGAATTTGAGCATGTGTTAATTTTGTGTGCATTTTACACTTGAGCCCTTATACTTTCTACGCGTGTTACTTTTTAGCCCTGAAAGTTTGTTTTCTTGCGTTTAGGTCCATGTGTGTTGTAGCTCTTGTATTGGTTGAATAAAACATCAAATTAATTCCAAATCAAGTGAAATTTGGACACGTGGCTCCAGCCATTGTGTACAAATTTCACTAAATTATTGGGACATTTTTGAGTTGTTTTGATATTTTTAAAAATTTTAAAACATGCATTTTTGTTATTCTTTGAATTGAAAAATCAATTGAAAATATAACAACCTTTTAAAAATTCTGGAAAAATTACTTATTGTTTCTTTTAGTGTCTTTTAGCTTCAGTCCAATTTTGGTTGAATTTGGATTTATAAAACACCTAAAAATCTCAAAACCCTAAAAATTTTATAAAAATTCTTAAAAATTATATAAAATACAAAAAATGCAATTTTGATTTTTGTAGCTTAGTTTTTATTTCTAGCTTTCATAAAAATTATCTCCAGATTTTTAGAGGCTAATTATATATTTGTAATTAGCCTTTCAAATCTGGCTGCACATTGATTTTGATTTCAGCCTTTTCATATTTTTTATAAAATCAACTAAAAATTACAAAATTCTGAGAAAATCACCAAAAACACCTAAAAATATAAAAAACACAAAAATAATTTTAGTGTTTAATTTTCTGGCTTGTTTTTTAGTGTTTAATAAATTATTGTTGTGTGCTTTTACCCCTTTTCCCTTATTCCTTTATAGTTAAAAATACAAAAAAATTAAAAACCCATAAAAACCACCTAAAAATATTTTATCTTTTTATTTCATTTTTTGACTACTTCATAGGCCACTTGGCCAATCCATGCTCCTTGAGTTCGGCCCCGATCGCTATACCAGGTTAAATAAATAGCGAGACAGCTATTCGGATTTCATTTCTGATTACTCTTATTTGGTGGTCTGATTTTTCTTGTTGAGTTCGATCTGCGAGATCCAGGTCACAACGACCCTTGATTGATTTTATCCCTACTCGGATTTTGTAGGATTTTCTGCTCATCAGTGGCTTCCTTTCATGGTAGATGGTGATTCGCGGTTGTTATTTGAGTGCAGGGATGATCTAATCTCCAATGATGTTCTTCATGCTCCAGATGATGATTCTCGACATTACTCAGATCTGAAGGAAATGATGCTCTGGGTAGGTCCAAATCTCCAAGCGAGGTGTGAATCAAGCTTGAAGCTCAAAGGAATAACGATCGACGTAGATCTAATTGGAGTATAATGATAGAAGGACCTACAATAATAACATCGAGATTATAATAATTATATGCAAATCAGATGAAAAAGTACATGCATGTTTCAAACAATTTTTGCTCCAAGTCCTTAGATACTTCGTCTCCAGGTGCTCGATTCTAGGTCTTCGTCAACAAATGTTCTCCAACCTGTTTGAAGTTGCGAGGCGACGAACTCGTTGTAGATGGAGGTGTATGATCAGGTGTTCTACTCGCCTCAAATCTCCGCACGCAATGTTTATCTACTGCAAGGACATCGATCTGCTCAAGGACAAGTCTCTGTATTACGTGAAACAAGAGAGGTGAATGGGGGTGCTAACGATGATAGAGGAAAAGCTCCAAGCCCTGACCAGCGTCGTGATCAAAGATGAACAGATATGTCAGGTAGAAGGTAAAGATGCTGGGATTCGAAAATGGGGTGATCAGATTGGGGCTTAGGATTAAGCTCACAGGTTGTAGTCCTCCGATAGTGATGATCGGAGGGTGGATATGGTTATGCCTACAGAAATCGAAATCAAAAATCACAAGAGAATTAAAAACTAAGGCTACCTAGATGAAGGGAGTTTCCTAGGATAGAGCTCGGAAGAGATCGGGGGATCGTGACCACAATAGCTTGGTTGGGCCAGAAGTTAGGCTCGTCAGATCGATGGAGCATGATAGTGACGTCGAATCTGAGACGAAATCCTCCTCTCCTCATTACGACACTAATGAATCTGTCATTCATTACTTTAAAAGTTGAAAATAGAGCTTTGTTCTCGAGTAATTGGCTGCATTTCATCATTTATTTTGCATTATTTTCATTCATGCATTTTAGCATACATACTTGCATTAAGTTAGAAGCCAAATTTCCCATATAAATATCACATGTATAATCACCATATTTCCCCTGTTCTTATTTATTTTAACTAACTTAGAATTGAATAAAATCAACTATATAATGTACATATTACTAACATTAATAAATGAAAAATACCCAAAAATATTAACTTGTAAAATTGACCAATAAAACCCTAACTCTAGTTTAGGACTAAGAGACTTAAAAAGTGAATAGCTCTCTCATACAGTCTCCTATGGACCCTTACTCATTTTTGAATTAATGTAAGTTTAATTACCTTCAAAAGAATCGGAGTTCATATGTGAAACTTGGTTTTTGGTCCCCTCATTGTATATTATACATATGTCCTTATTTTATCTTTTTATTTTCTTAATTATCAAAAATCCAAAAATTAGACTAAGTTATAAATATTTATTTTATATTTTATTGTATTTTATTTTGATTTTTATCTTATTTAAAAATGATAAAAAAATCACAAAAACAAAATACGATATTTTATATCTATAGGTTCCATCAAAAATACTTTTTGTACATATGATTTATTTCAATTTTAGATCCTTCACAAAAGTTGTAGATCTCGTCGAGACGGGCAACTTTTATGTTGACCGGTTTTTAATTTGAACCCTTTTGTTATTTCTTTTTTATTTTTCTTTACATTTAATTTTTGACTTTTTCTGAGAGTGACACATGGCAGCTCAGGAGCCGCCATATATCACCCCCATTTTTGTATTTTCACTATTTTATTTATTTATTTATTATATTTATCTTTATTTATTTATTATTTTGTTTATTTTATTTTATTTACTATTATTTATTATTCTTTAATATTATTACTATTAATTTTTTAGTTTGATTTTACTTTTATTTTATTTTAATTTTTACCAACCACGTGGTTGCTCTTGCACGCACCATGTGGTGCCTCCCCACTTTCTGCATGTCTGCCCCGCACCCGCCGCTCCGCCTTCTGTGGTGGAGTGCTTCCTCCTCCTCTCTCCTTGACCCTGTCACACCACTCACGTTCCTATGTCCGTCCTGTGCCTTACGGTGCATGTCAGCAACCGCCACCACCTCTTGTGGTACCCTTCTGACCAAACCACTATGTGCTCGCGGATGACCCAATTCCATCGCCCTCTTGCTTCTCCCTCTCACCCCTTGATCACCATCTCCCTGCACCTTGCGACCAACCCAACTTCTTCCACGCTGCGCAACCGTCGTGTGTGACACTCGTACCACCGGCTGCAAGTGCACGACCCATACCCATATCCTTCGCATCAACCAACCTCCCATAAAAGCTCGACCATCGGCCACATCATCTGTTATCCGCCATTACAGAGAAATAGTGGTGATGAGAAAGAGTGATGTGGAGGCACAGATGTTGTTGGATGGTGTGCCATCCAACAGTTGAGGTTAAGGAAGGCGTGGGCAGCTAAGATCACATCAGATGAAGGTGATCTAAGGATTGTGGGTGCAACGCTAATGGTTGAGATGAAGGCCTAGCTTTGATCCACCGACTATGGAGGAAAGGGTAACGTCAAGGGAGTTCAGCCATTGGATCCAGAGTCATCTGATGGATGTGGTAAAAGGCGGGAAGGGATGGTGAAGATGGGTCTGGAGATGAGATCCAAGGGCTGAGGGAAGTGGTGGGTGGCACGAGGAGAAGGGGCGCGTGGTGGCTCTAGAGAGCGCCACATGGCCCAATCAAAGTATTCAGAAAATGGGAAATAGGAAAAAAATAAAAAGAAATAAAATAAAGAGGATTTAGGGAAAAAAAAGTAAAAACATGAAAGTTAAAGATCTCGAGGATATCTACAAGTTTCATGTTGGAAAAAAAAGCAAAATGAGATAAATAAAAATGCAAAAATTCTGGAAACATTTTTAATATATAATACATCATATTAGTTTTGTGGTTTATTTTCTTTTATTTTTTAAAAAAATCAAAATAAATATCTACAATATTTAATCTATTTTTTGGAATTTTATAATAGGAAATAAAATAAGAAAATAATAAAAATAAAATTGATTAATTTTTATAAAATAATTAGGGTTATTTACTGGAAGAGGTCAAGTGCTAACTAAAGTGAATTATTTGTGATTTTTATTGAATTGTTTATGCTCAAAGGATAAATAAGGAGTATAGTGATGATAAATCAGAGATTCATCACCCCCCCCCCCCACCTTTGATGAATGGCCACTACCACCCCTTCCTCTTCCTTGTCACCAACTACCGCCTCATCCCCTCCCTGGACTAGATATAAACTGGGGAGGGACATGACTAAAGAGGAGAAGGGATCACCGAAGCTTCGAGCTCCAACCCAAGGAACCCAATGATGAATCTCCATTTCATCACCTTTATTCTATCATTTTGACCTTAAAAACAGTAGCTAATGCATGTATATAACATTATTTTGTACAAATTAATATTTATTATTTGTTCTATTTATTATATATAAAGAACAATTTTTAATGTCAAAATTATAGGATAAAGAAAAGAAAAGAAAAAGAATAAAATGACAAAGGTATTTTATGACCCTAAACCCCGAGACCTAGACATCTTGATGACTAGGCTGACAAGGAATAAAATGGGGGGAGATAAGGGTCAAAAATCACCAATAAAACACATTCTTTTATTCATCAATATTCCACTTTTTGGGCCTATTTTATTTTTTATTATTTATACCACAAATAAAGAAACTTTTTACATGAAAGTTGTGGATAAAAATGTATAGAATAATACAAAATTAATTTCATGCAAAAATAATATATAGTGTAACTTTTACTCAAAATAAAAAGTCAAAAATCAAACATCTCAGCCCCTTGTCTCCTAAATAAAAATTCAAAATATATCAAAATCACATTTAATTGTATATAACTTTTAATAAGCTATTTAATGAAGGTGGTTTTTTTTAGTTAAGATGTGAAAGTTAGGTTTTGGACCCCTATTGTATAATATACATATATAAAATATTTAATTTATTTACTCTTTATTATTTTTAAAATTTTATATTTTTATAATTTTGTAAATATTATTTATAGTATATGCACATATTTAGAATATAATAAAACTGTAAATAAAATACTAAAATGAATTACTATACTAAAATACATAGATAAAATACATATACTTGTACATATATAATTAAAACCCGTATTTATTTAAGTGTACAATCTACATCAGAAAAATAAAATAAAAAAATATTTATATAAAAATAAGTTGCAAATATATAAGATAATAAAATCAAATAATAAAATAAAATACTAAAAATGTAGATGAATATACCTATAAATATACACCTAAAAATTAACATATAATAAATAAACTCAAAAAATAAATAAAAATCATATTAAAATACTATAAAAACTAATAATTAATTTTTATTTATAACTTTATTTTAATAAAATCATTTATTATTTATGAATTAATTTTCAAATAATTTAGGGTTAGATTTTTTCTGATTAGTCCATGTGGACCAACCAGGTTGCGTCTTGAGTTGACCCTGATCAACTCTTTTGACTAGCTCTACACCATGTCAGAGCCTCGTTTCCACCCTTGTTTCGCCCTTTTCTCCCATCGATGCAAGCATCAATTGGGAAAGATTCCTTCATATTTTTTTATCCTTGATGCAAGCTCTTTCATGCATGCTCGATTCCTTGAGGCGTGGATCACTTTTGCACCCGTTGGACTTCATTCTTCCTCGCCTCTTCGTTTGCATGTACATAAGACCGATGTTACCTTTCCTCCCATTTTTGAATCCATCCATCCCACCTTTTCTCCCTCCTTTTACATTCAATGGGTCGAGGAAGGTGACAGCTTGATCGTCCTGCTGATAGGTCGGATCAAGATGCGGCTTTGAGGCGACTTCCACATCTCCAGCGATCTCCACCACCATGAGGTCCATCACACTGCCTTGCGCCACTCGAGGTTATTTTTAATCCATTTCAGATAGAGTTTAGGCATAGCTTTTATGTCTAGCAATTATTTTAGTGTTTGATCATTTACCTTAGCTTAGGATTCCTCAATCGTAGTTTGTCGAAGGCTAGCTCCGACGAACACCTCCACCGTGCAACACCTATTTTCCATCTAATGAATCTCTTATTCTCACTCTTAATTCTTTTATTTTATCTATTTATCTTGGCAAAGTATCATGTAAATGGGTGTAAATATAAAAAGATAGCATTCTGCATGCATGTGTCAACATCGTGTATTTAGCATGCATTTGTGCTTAAATAAAAGAATAAAGAAAAAGAAAAAGGAAGGAGATATTTAGAATAAATACAGAGTGACCCGAACCCCAAGAGAATGCCAAGCCTTGACGTGATCGCCAAACAAAATAAGTAGAGAGAGATAGGGCCAACTCTATATTGTACATATTACTTATATCTGTAAATATTTATTTTGGATAAAATAAAAATAAAATATTCTATCTAAAATAAAATATTCTATCTAACTCCATGTATATGGTCCTAAAAATAAAACAAAAATAAAATAAAAATCAGAAAAGTAAAATAAAAACAAGAATAAAATCCTTCTTACTTGTACGAAATACATGTATATAGATAGCATCCCCTATTTATTTTAAAATTGTACATAAATCATAAAAATAAAATTAATTTTTTTATACTCCTAAAAATATGTTGAAAATAAAAAAAATACGAAATTAGAGTGTTTGTGTAAAATTAATAAAATAAAAATAACTATACATAATACATAGGTATATTATACATGTATATAACACATTATATTGTATATAGACTATTTTATTTTTTTCTTAAAAATAATTAAAAATCAGATAAAAATCCTTGAAAAATAATAAATATTTTTCATTTTATACACTTTTATTTTAAAGTCATTTACTATTTTCTATTGATTTTGTAAATATTTTGTAAAATCAAATTTTCTGATTGGTCCAGCTCAGACGTTGACCCCCGATCAACGTCTCCCCCCTTCCCAGGTCAGACCCGAATTGTGTTCGCTGGAACCATTTATCAATATAATCCAGCCCACCTCCGAGCTCAGATTTGCCTCCAAACTTGGACTTGATAAACCTCGTACATCCGTCATCTTCGCGGGTCCCTTAGATGATCCGGATAACTCTCGGGTTTCGTGCTTTTCACCGATCATTCTAAACCCTCGAGCTTCATATATAGCATCTCTTCTGCCTCCCCGAAGCCCCAGCTCGTCCCTCGCCTGCTCTTCCACCCCTAGGCACCTTTGGTTGAGTGACAGCTACCGGAGGCCATCCTTAGAGCAGTGTTTGGTCGCGTGGATCACGCAGCTCACTTACGTGGCCGGAGCTCTGCCTCGTCTAACCTCCCCGCCTTCCGTAGCGAGGTTGAGGACAATACCTCGTCAACCACCTTCGCCTGGAGCTCAGGAAGTCGTTCCACCCTTTAGATGTCCCTTATACCCCCTTCATTTCACCTTTCGATTCCATACTTTCCATACAGCACTGTAGCACATCCATTTGCTCCGACCAGCTGGCTGGAGCATCGATAGCCACATCCAGCCGTTATGATCGACTCGCCCTCTCGCCCACCATCTCGCACCACAACCTGATCATCCTTAACCTTGACCATCCGGTTGAGATTGAGGCTTAGATCTCCCTCTACCCCATTCACCGGAGATTGGATCCCATCCACCATTGTTTCTTTCCCTTCTTGCTTCAATAACCCGGACTGGAGCATAGCCTTGAGTCGCAGCTTTCTATTGCAGGTACCCCTGAGCAACAGGACCCTCTGTCGGACCTCCAGCTGCTCGGTAGAGAAGCTCCAAGTGGATCTCCCTCGTCCCGGCCATCCGACCATCATCCAGCTGACCCAGTTCCGACATTCGACGCGGAGCACCCCTCCGGAGGTGCAGCACCATTTGGAGGCTCGATCAACCCAAGGATGCGCACCCATCCTTAATAAAAGTTCACCTTTCACATGTTCATCCATCATCTGCCACCACCGTTGGATGAGGAGCAGAGCACCAGTTTGGATCTGAGTCGTTCGTTTTTGCAGCTTTTGGACCGATGATCTTGCACGCCCTGACACATCTGCACCGCACATAGACGCCATTCCCTGGAGCATCAGATCTGACACCGCAGGCGATCTGCGTCGCACGTTCCCACATCATCCAGAGCTTGCCACACGCCACCCCATGCCCTCCTCACGTGCCTCAGTGTATTTTGCATCTTTTATCCAGCACTTTATTTGCTTTATTAGTTAGTACAGTTAATAATTTTTACTCACATATATTTTGTTGTTTGGACCTTGTGTTTTCAGTATTTGCATTCCAGACTCTCTTTATGTCTAGCACTTAGCCTGACACGTGACCTTGTGGGATATTTGCATGTTATGCCTTAAACTTCTCAGTGTAAATGGTTGAAAGTTTTATTAATAGTATTTGCACTTATACTCCTCTGAGCATGTATCACGTGTATTATGCATGTTGATTTAGGATTTTTGCAATATTAGCCCTAACCTTTTAATGTCTGTTATGATTTGGCATGCAACTTTCTTATAATTACGAACAGGTCCATGTGTGATGTGTGCTTTGTTTTTAATCAAATAATTACTAAATCAATTCATAAAATTCCATAAAAATTGTAGTTAGCTCCTGCTAACGTGTAATATTTATGGAAGTTTATGTGCCTTAATTTAGTTTTGTTTGATGTTTTCTAAAAATCAAAAACCCCTAAAAATTATTCTGCCTATTTTATAAAATACATAAAAATTCGAAAAATTATCTGAAAAATTCCACAAAAATTTGTGTCTTTTTTATTTCATGTGCTTTATCTTCATTAGGATTTTTTCATAAAAATTTTTGTAAAAACCCTAAAAATCACAAAACACATAAAAATGTATAAAAATCATTAAAAATTCTAGAAAAATAAAAAATAGGTTTTTAGTCGTTGTAGTTAGATATTTTTATTTGATTTTTCATAAAAATAATACCCAAGACTTTAAGGTACTTTTAATATTTTAAATTTACCTTTTTGTTCCAGAATATACATTATTTTCCATGTTTGTATTTCTTTCATTTTTATAAAATCATATAAAAATCAGAAAAATACCACAATTCATCAAAAACATCTGCACATTGAAAAATATAAAAATATTTGTATCCCTGATTTTTGAGCATTTTGTGTCATAATAAAAATTATTGAAGCTTGCTTTCATCTTGTTCTTTCTATGTCTTGTTGGTTTTCTCATTTTTAAAAATATAAAAAAAATACAAATTTAAAATTATAAAAGTATGTATTTTATTTTCTTATTAGGACTACTTCGTACGTTTCACTCGTGCTCCTTATGTTCGACCTTGGTCGCTATATCAAGTTAAATAAATAGCAGAGACCGCTAACATTCCCGTATTTTGAGCTTGATTGATTTCTTTATGTGGTCTTGATTTTCTTGTTGAGTCTGATTGGTTGATTAGGGTAGCAACGACCTTTGATATTGCTTGACCTTGATCGCATGATCACTCATCAGAATGGCATCGTTGCCGGAGAGCACGGCTTAGTAGTCGCTTTTCAGCCTTCTTCTTTTTATTTATTTTTAGCTCTATTTGTTATAACTGCTTTCTGACCTACTTATGTTTCACTTTTTATGCGAGGAACCACCTGAGGACGCTTTGGAGGAGACCCGTACCCAAGGAGAAGCGAGAGCAGG
Organism: Ottelia alismoides; assembly: GCA_037367405.1. Classification (NCBI taxonomy): domain Eukaryota; kingdom Viridiplantae; phylum Streptophyta; class Magnoliopsida; order Alismatales; family Hydrocharitaceae; genus Ottelia; species Ottelia alismoides. The sequence goes on from JAZKJV010011601.1 coordinate 25,982, forward strand.
AGCAGAGAATAGTTATAATTTATAGAGTAGCAGTAGAATAGTCTTTCTCTCAACAGACTACTCACTATTATTATTGTAATAACACATGACCTCAGACTCTCTCTTGTACTTGGCATATCGAGATTTGTTTTTCCAAGCACCGGTGTGCTCGGGGGACCTCACCGTGATTTTTCGCCAGTTTTTGTTTTATTCGCCATTTCTTTCCTTTGATTCTCAAAGAATTTTGCCCTTAGATTTAGGAATTTCTTTGCTTGTAACGCAAATAATTAAGGTCCGGTCCCTAATATTACTTGCACCTATAGAGTTGTAACTAGACCTTATTAATAACTCATAATAAAAAGTTAGTTTAATTGGATTCGAGTCCACGCGCCGCGAGGAACCACATACAGCGCTAGCAAGACCCGTTGTGGCGGGCACCGAGTGGTTCCCAAGATCGGACTCTGGACTTGGTCTAGTTAGCTAGCTATTGTTCTTCGCATGTAGAAATTGCTCATCTAAGGTCATTTTCTTCTTGCATCATTTAGATTAGTTTAAATCTTGTCTTTAAATTTATGCATGGATCACCCTGCATGTAGAGTGCTGGAGACAGGTACGCATCTCTTACTTTGCATGCATCATCGTGTTTGATCGTGCATCAGCTTTTTTAACTTCTCCCCATTGTTTTTAGAATTCAAATAATCAGGATATAGAAAAATTCGTTAGGCGTTTGTTTGCTTATTGAAAAATAACATAAAAAGATATAAGTATAAAATTGGGATTGCTAAACAAACTTGATCCTAAAAGATACCTCATTTAAAAATCTGTCTTGGGAGAGTCATCCCCTCATTGCTTGGTTTTCTTATGCGACAGAGTGTCTCGCACACTAGGCTAGAGCACACCTGAACTCTCCTTGGACTACTGGTCTTGGGGTTAGTCATTCTCCAGTGAGGATCGCTCCGATTTCTGGTAAAACGGGCCACAATATCCTTAACAGAGCGAGTTGATTGGGTAGCCAGTAAACGGTCCATAACTTGTACTGACTGGGAAAGATCTAGCCTTGGGATTGGGCCAGTCTCTTGGGAGCATCGGGTACCTAACAGCTCGCTTAATTTCTCTGCAAGACTGACTCATCACCTAAAATAAAATCGACAAGATAAAAGACCGAACCCTTATGGTCATCAGCTCTGTGTTGCATAGGTGAATTGGGGGTTTGATTGCTGATCTTGTTTGTTTCCAGATCCCATCCGCCTTTCTTCCAGATCACGATGATGGGTCGGAGGTCCCTTAGGCAGCCTTTGGCAGCACTGCTTTCGAGCACTCGATCCCACTCATCTAGGCAGGTTCGAGAGAGCTTAGACCCGCTCTCCGAACCCGAGTTCGACACCACCCTGTTCCCCCTCGACCACCTTCTCACAATCCTGAGGTGCCCGAGCAGAGACCAGCACAGATATTTGTTCACTTGACGGCACCTGAGTTGGGATCTTTTATTTTTGCAGAGACCCAAGAGATGACCAGCAGTGAGGAGCGCACCGATGGACATCCCTAGAGTACCACAAATGTTCTAGATCATGACACCATCAACAATACATTGTTAGCCTCCCTAGAGATGATGTAGAGACATATTAGAGACCAGGGAGCCTTCATGGTAGAGATGCGTACAGAGATGGCACAGATGCAAGCTGATCGAGGAGAGCCAAACCGAGCAGGCGGTGGAGAGACTTCAGAGTTCGGAGGAGGAAACATAGGTCATCCAGAGGAGCCACAGGATCTAGTCCGACCAGCCAGACTGATGAGGGAGTTGCACAACCCTGGTGCAACCCTTACATACCGTTGGATTCAGCTATCAGCTACCGGCAATTCTGGGAGATTTCAAGCTCCCCCCTCAGACTATCCAGTTATTGCCCAAGTTCTATGGGCTTGCCATAGAGGAGATGCATCTTCACTTACAGGAATTCAAGATGATCTGCAGCACTATCCATGATAGATATGTGGACGAGGACACCATTAAGGTAATGGCTTTTTCATTCTCCCTGATCGACAGAGCAGCGTATTGGCTGAAGCATTTGGGGAGATATGTCACTTCGTGGGAGCAGCTCTAGATCGAGTACTTGAATAAGTACTATCCACTTGGCTGGATGAACGCAGCGAGAGCTCTGATCAACAACTTCTCCATGATCCCCAACGAGCAATTCCATGAGGCGTGGGATCGTTTATGTGAGCTCGTTGACCAATGTCCACATCATGACATCTCCAAGCCCAACTTAGTACAGAGTTTTGTTTGTTGGCTGACACCAGAGCTGTGGGGGCTAGTGAATGCTTCTTGTGGGGCTCCTATTTTGTCAAGGACGAAGACCACCATCTAGGCCCTCTAATGAGGAGATGGCCGAGAATTATACAGTGATGTCTCAGACCCAGCTTTACACTCAGAGGAAGTCGTCACCCCATGTTGTGTCCTATCAGAGGATATCACAGGTTGATGCAGGTCCATCCACCTCTTCTTCTTCAGCAGCCACAACGCAGGCAGAGTTGTCAGCCACTGATATGGGAATTATCAACGAGAAGATGGACCGCATCGAGATCATTGAAAAGAAGCAGTGCTAGGGTATGGCACAGATAAATCAGTTGTCACAGACACTGAGTGACCTGAAGACCTAGATCATGTGTCCCCAGAAGGCACAGACGACTTCTCATCCCCGTCTCAAGTCACTAGCTGATCCTAGCAGCAGCGCCTCGTCCAGCACTCCTCCCAGTACAGACAGGTTCACCACATCCAGGCAGAGCCATTCCAACAGCTGTAGCACCAGTACCCTCAGCCACCGTCATCTCAGGACACTCAGATGATGACGTATCAGCAGGATCAGCCACTGGAACTTCTTCCTCCATCCCCCTATGAGCAGGAGCTGTTGATGGAAGTCAATGGTATTTGGTACGACCAACAGTAGCCCAGGATCCGTCGAGATCATCCTGGATTTAGGTGGTCGACTGGAGGTGCCTCATCCCAGTAGCAGCATTCAGCTCAGGGAGGACAGTTCCCTCACCAGCCACACCAGTAACCATCCAACCAATACAAGTCGGGTCCTCGTCCCGACCAGCAGGGACAACAGTGGAGGCAACACCAGCAACAGCCTCAACAGTATTCTCTGCCTGCTCCTCATCAATTCCAGCAGCCGCCTCACTTTCAAAGAAGCAACCCGTCTGATTCTCATGGGCCAGCCAATGAGAACCCATCCAATGATGATCTAGCTCACCTACTCTCAGACCAGTAGGCATCCTTTAGGAGGGAGATGGATGAGTTTCTCTAGGAGATGAGGGAGATCACCAAAGGAAAGTCCGCCATACCCGCTCAGATCGAGACCAACCCGAATAACCTCAAAAGGAAATCTGAGCAGGTGCAGTTCACAGAGACCACCACTCCTAGTGATTTGTTAGGTGACATTGCTTGATACACATTTGATGCTGATTTTGTGTCACTTAGAAGAGGTAGGATACCAGCCGATGATGCCTTGTCTGAGCGACGACGCCACGATGATGCAGGAGAGCTAGACGAGGAGAATAGCGGTACTAATGCCGCTAAGAATGATTACGACAGTGGTGCTAACGCCACCAAGGATGTTTATCCAGCCGACGGCATTGAGGCCGTCGTTTCTCCATATGCAGAGGGTGGTACCGACGTCACCAGATTCCTAGATGATAAGCCAGAGTGCGATGTTGATGCTGCAACTTCTGATGTTGTGGGTGATACTGAGGCCACCCCTTCTATTCAAGTTGTGTCCCCTCTGGTTTATGTATTTTGGGACTTTTTGAAAAAGAATAAAAAATTTAATAAAGGAAAGGTTTCTTCATCTTTGAGTTCATATGTGATGATTGATGATATTTGTATGGACTTCGTGCCTTCTCAATAGCAGGAACCTGTTCCTAACCCTCTAACTGAGAAGGGCCCAGCCATCCCCTTTCCTCAGGCACTCCGCTTGACTAAGGGGAATAAAAAAGAAAATACAAAAAAGATCAGCAGTTAGAGTTCTGCTAGCAGATGATTGATATATTCCATATCCAGCTGACTCTACAGGAGGCACTTGAGCACATACCTCTCTTCTAGAAGAACTTGAGAGAGAAGACCACTATCTGCAGGAAGAAGAGGAACCATCAGGAAAAAATCCATGTGCTGACCCGTACCACTTGCTTCGCTATCCAGAACCATCTGCCAGTCAAGAGGTCACATGCTGGAGCTCCCTATGTCAGATGCCACATCCATGAGTAGAGATCCGACCGTACTCTATTAGACAGCGGCTCTTCTATCAATCTCCTACCGACAGCCTTACTCGACTGATTCGAGTCCGACCCTCTTCGAGAGAGCAGGACGGTCCTCCAGTCTATTGATGGATCGGTCAAGAGGCCGAAGGGATTGTTGAAGGACGTAGTTGTCACAATTCATGGCCTGAAATTCCTTGTGGACTTCGTTGTGTGGGACATGGAGATCCCTAAAGTTGTGACCGAAACCCCCATCATTCTAGGACGTCCATTCTTGGCCACAGCCAAGGTAGTGTCCAATCATGATAGTGGGAAGGTGTACTTTCACATTGATGGCGAGAGTATACAAATAGAGAAGATCAAAGAGACCAGAGTGTGAGACTTAGCTTGCTCAGAGCAGTTTAGTGATGCAGAGCAGACGACAGAGGCAAAGCGAGATGTCCACCAGGAGTGCGACTTTGTGATCACTGATGATGAATCTGCTTGGTCCATTCATGTTTCACGAGCCCTTCTCTCACTTTTAGATACTACAGATCCACAGTTTTCAGTAGAGGAGAGTTCGGAGAGCACACTCTTGGCCAAGGACACTGTTGAGCCTGACGACTGCGTTCAGGACAGCAAAGCAGAATATTTATCTTGTGATTCTGATTCTGATCCCTCGGATTCAGACATAGACTAGGCAGAATTTAATGATTTATTACCTTGTCCGATTTCCACAGAGCCAGCAACTAGGGTAGAGACAGTGCCAACACCAAGTACAGATACACCAGTAGGGTTGTCTCCACCAGTTTTGCATGATCAGTGAGAGTTCTCTCATTCATATATGGTTGCCTTCACTCAGACCTTTCAGAGGCCAGATTTGCCAACTCCCAGTTGCCTAGTACTGAAGCCTTTGCCGCAGCCGTTGAAGTATAGAATCCTTGTGGATGAGCATGAGATGTACCCAGTCATTATCTCAGCCGATTTGACTGGAGAGAAAGAATCTCGTTTGATGGAGGTTCTTGAAAGGAATTGCAAGGCAATAGGATGGAGCATAGCTGATCTCCAAGGGATAAGTCCGGCCCTGTGCTCCCACCATATTTATCTCGAAGAGGACACGAAGCCGTCGCTGTGAGTTCCAACGAAGGCTGAACCCGAATCTTCGAGAGGTGGTCATGAAGGAAATATCGAAATGGTAGAGCACCGATTTTATCTACCTCATCTCTGACTCCAAGTGGGTTAGTCCATTACATGTGGTGCCCAAGAATATGGGCATCACTACAGTTGTAAGTGATTTTGGAGAGGAGATAGTTACCCAAGTACCCACTTCTTGGAGGGTTTGTATGGACTACAGACAATTGAATCAGGACACCAAGAAGGATCATTTCCTACTGCATTTTATTTATCATATTATAAAGAGGCTAGATGGGAAGAGTCACTATTTCTTTCTTGACGGGTACCCCGGATACAATCAGGTGGCCATACCGCCCAAAGACCAGGACAAGACGACATTCACCTATCTGTTTGGGCCTTATGCCTTCAGACGGATGCCCTTTGGTCTATGTAATGCCCCAACGACATTCCAAAGGTGCATATTGTCCATATTCTCGAACATGGTGGGTGACTACTTAGAGGTCTTCATGGATGATTTTTTGGTCTACGACGACAAGTTTGATGTTTGTCTTGACTGCCTAGACCAAGTTCTTCAGCACTTCATAGAGGTTAATCTTATCTTATCTTGGGGTAAGAGTCACTTCATGGTGACTCAAGAGACAGTGCTTGGTCATATCATCTCCAACAGGGGCATGGAGGTTGATCTGGCAAAGGTGGAAACTCAATCCGCCATCCAACTTGCGACAATTACGGTCTTTTCTGGGGCATACCGGTTTCTATCGATGTTTCATTCATGACTTCAGCAGGATTGATCGACCGTTGACTGATATGCTGACAAAAGACACCGAGTTCATTGTAGATGATAAGTGTCTTGCATCATTTGAGACTCTCAAGAGCTTAGTTGTTGAGGCTCCTGTCCTTCAGCCGCCTGATTGGTCTCTCTCATTCGAGATCATGATGGATGCCTCCTATTTTCATTCACTATGCTAGCCGTACATTGGATACCGCACAACAGAACTATAATGTCACGGAGAAAGAGATGCTATCCGTAGTCTTCACCTTGGACAAATTCCGATCATATATTCTTGGATCCAAAGTGATTATATTTATCGATCATACCGCCATCAGGTACCTCGTGGCAAAGAAGGATGCCAAAGCGATACTAACTAGATGGATCCTTCTACTCCAGGAATTTGATATTGAGATTAAGGATAAACCTTGAGTCAAGAATGTGGTGGCGGATCACCTCTCATGTTTTAGAAAATCTTGAGGAATCTGAGCAGAATGATACATTACAGAGACATTCCCAGATGAGGCGATCCTTACTATCACCTCTCTCCCATGGTACACCGATATTGTGAACTATCTTGTTGCCAAGAAAGTTCCACAAGGTTGGCCCAGGCAGTGACTTGAGACTTAGATCATGAGCTGTTGAGAATAAGCACAAGTCACTATGGGTTGTCACTGATATATTATTGGATCTAGAGAGTATAGGAGATCAAAGGAAGGCAGAATTGGCAGCCTTGTAGGAGCTTATAGATACAACCTTTTCAAACAGCCTACAGTATAAGGAGCGAGTAAAGATATGGCATGATTCTCATATCAGCCATAAGTAGTTTGAGCCAGATCAGAGAGTATGGTTGTTTGATACCAGTCTTAGATTATTTCCAAGGAAATTGCAGAGTAAGTGGAAAGGACCATACCTGCTCCGAAAGGTGCATGACAATGGTAGTATCGATATATCTGAAATATCATCGGAGTCCACCTTTCGTGTTAATGGTCAGCGCCTCAAACCATATCTAGATCATGAGTCGTTGATCGTTGACGTCGCCCCTATTCATTTTGCATGAGATGTGGTCTTTGACTCACATCATCTCATGCCTGATTATCACTGTCTTCCACCATGCATAGATCCAGATGTCCATATCATCTCATTCTGTAGTCTAACATCCCATCTGCATCTTGTGATTATGCCATACTTAGGGTGTATTTTACCCTAAGTATAGGGAGGTGTTAGATTTTTTATTATTCTTTTGATTCTTTTTACCTCTATTTTGATGCCCATACTTAGAAATATTTTATCCTAAGTATAGGGGAGGTAGACCTTGTACATTCTCGCACTCGATTTTCCCTTAGTACACAGTCTGCTATACTTAGGATTACCTGATCCTAAGTATAGGGGGAACCACCGAGACCTCTTCATTCTATTCTTTGATTCGTCGTTGTAGTATAGCCTTTCTTTTCACTTCCCTATACTAAGCACGGGTTATGTCTTCTCCATCGCTCTTTGTTCCCTCTGAGGACATCGTTCGAGCTAAGTATAGGGGGTGTCGTATATATTGTATATATACTTTAGCCATAACTCGTACTTTTGTGTGAGTGTGTTAATAAATAAAATGGCTAAAATCCTTTATCTAAAAAATTATTTCTTGCACATACATAGCTATTTATAAAAATTATTTTTGAAAAAATCTTGTAAAAATGATTTCCTTGTGAAATGTTTGTAAATATTTTGGTTTCAAAATTATGTATATAGTACAATTTTTTTGTGAAATGTTTGAAAAATAAAAGTTTGCAAAAGCCCTTGTGTAATTGTTTGTAAATAGTTTGCAAAACTTTTGCATTCATGCATACATTCAAACATTTTCAAAAAAATTTGCACACTTTCAGAAACTTTGCATAAAAGATTTTGTATATACTTGTATATTCTTCTGAATCATAGTTGACATTTATACTAGTTTGGAATTAAATTGGATAATGGAGCTTGGTTAAGATCTTAATCCACCTAATTCTAAGAGGAACCTTATAGGATTTGGGGTTAAGACTTTTCAGGTCCATTGGTGACTTAATTCTTTGAGTCCGCTAGGTTATGTTCACATGTCATCTTGATGAGCCTATGTAGAACACTTAACAATGCACAAATGACTCTAACAGACAATGGCTTTACTTGGACCATCACTTTACACTCAGCTTTGCACGGATGAGGTGATGAGGAGGCAATTTCCTTTGGCTTGGGGTGGCATACGAGGGTAGTACTTCTAGGCGGAACTTCTCGTCTTCCTTTTAGGGAGGGAAGTGTGCCTCAACTTGGTCTGGCAGTGTTGAGATCTTAAGTCAGGAGTTATGGGTTGCAATAATGTTTCAAAAGAGGAATAGTCTACTGGCTCAAGAAGAAAAAGTCCATATGTATATATGTTTCACCTTGTAGATATGTTGTACATATGTACATCAAAAAAATGTGTGCAAAAGAAAGAAGAACTCCAAAAAAGTGGCGGGTCTGATAGAAAATAAAACACCTATCAGAGTGTATACAGTTAAATAAAGCAAAGCTTATGTTACACCTTCTCATCTCATGAAACTTGCAGCGGGAGACTTAACTTCATTGGTTGGGCTCCCTGGGATACATGGCTACACTGGCCACGACCCATTCTCTTCGTTCCCCCTCTTCTTGAGCCGGTTGAACTTGAACTTAGAAGAGAATACCCCGCCTCGAGGAAAGAGTTGCTGGACTAGGGCATTAGAGTTACCTTGTTAAGGGGGGTTGTTTCTTCGTCATTTCTGAGGTGGGGAGCTACATATCAGTGACATCGTACAAGAAAAGATTCATGGTCATTAGAGTTTGTGTATGTAGACTTGTTCTGATCTGTATTATTGAGGAGTCTTGACCATAGATTGGTGGAACTTAGAGGCTGTTGAATCTTAAACTTAGGTCCAAATAAGTTCCGATAAACTAATAATCCAAAGGTCTGACTGAGCTCCATCCTTCAATTTAAACAAAACAAGTTTAATAATCAACATTGATTCTCTTCCAATTTATTTTCTTTTCTTTTTCACTTCTTTTTCAAATAAGTGTTTGCTAAGGGACTAGCAAGGTAAAGTATAGGGGGTGATGAATCTCTACCTCTCACTCTTTATTCTTTTATTTTAGCTATTTATCTTGGCAAAGCATCATGTAAATAGACGTAAATACAATAAGTTAGCATTATGCACGCATGTGTTAATAGTGTATATTTAGCATGTATTTGTGCTTAGAAAAAGAAAAGAAAAAGGAAGGAGATATTTAGAATAAATACAAAGTGACCCAAACCCAAAGAGAAGGTCAAGCCTTGACTTGATCGAACAACAAAATAAGTAAAGAGAGATAGGGCCTACTCTATATTGTACATATAACTTATGTTTGTAAATAATTATTTTGGATAAAATAAAGATAAAATATTTTATCTACCTCCGTGTATATGGTCCTAAAAATAAAACAAAAATAAAATAAAAATGAGAAAAGTATAATAAAAACAAGAATAAAATCATTCTTACTTGTACAAAATACACGTATATCGATTGCATCCCCTATTTATTTTAAAATTGGACATAACTGATAAAAATAAAACAAAAATTATTTTATACTCCTAAAAATATGTTAAAAATAAAAAAATACGAAATGAGGGTGTTTATATAAAATTACTAAAATAAAAATAAGTGTACATAATACATAGGTATATTATACATGTATATAACACTATATATTGTATATAGACTAATTTATTTTTCTTAAAAATAATTAAAAATCACAGAAAAAATCCTTGAAAATAAAAAAATCATTTTATACACTTTTTATTTTTAAGTCATTTACTATTTTTTTATTGATTTTGTAAATATTTTGTAAAATCAGATTTTCTAATTGGTCCAGCTCAGACGTTGACCCTCGGTCAACGTCTCCCCCTTCCCAGGTCTCCCCAGACCTGGATTGTGTTCGTCGGACCTGTTTCTCGATTTTCTCCAGCCCACCTCCGAGCTCCGTTTGCCTCGAAACTTGGACCCGATAGACCTCGTACATCCGCCATCTTCACGGGTCCCTTAGATGATTCAGATCACTCTCGGGTTTGCACTTTTTCCCGACCCTTCTATACCCTCGAGCTTCTTATATAGCATCTCTTCTGCCTCCCTGATGAGCCGAAAAAGACCACCAAGACACGGGTGAAATAAAATAGAGCAAGAGTCGTTGCGACCCGGATCTCAGAAGTCAATCGGTCAATCAAGAAAAATAAAGCAGACCACCAAAATCAGATGAAAGCAAATAAACACGATGGCGGTCCTGGCTATTTTATTAACCTGGTATAGCGACCAGGGTCGAACACAAGGAGCACGGATTGGACTTATGGCCTACGAAGTAGTCAATCAGAAGAAAAGAGAAGGTATTTTTGGTGGTTTTTAAGGGTTTTTATATTTTTTGTGATTTTTAAGAATTAAGAAAATAATAAAAACAAGAAAATAACACACTTCAACGATTTATTTAATGCACTAAAAATCAACCAAAAATTCTGACAAAAATATTTTTATGTGTTTTATCATTTTTAGTGTTTTTGATGAATTTTTGGGATTTTTCTGATATTTATTTAATTTTCTAAAAATCAAACAGTGATTGAAATTGTAGGTACTGTCCAGCCGAGCTAAAAGGACCTAGATAAAATATCTAGAAGCCCTAAATTAGCTGGGAGGTAATTTTCCTGTAAAAAGAATAAAACAAGGAAAATTTAGACACCTAGATTATTATTTTTGGATTTTTAATTTATTTATTAGAATTTCTATAATATTTTGAGTGTTTTTCAATTTTTAGGTGTTTTAAGCAATGAAAAATAGCCAAAATTGGCTACAAAATCAAGCAAGCAAAGACTAATAATAACTATTTTTTTGTGGTTTTTAGAGGAGTTTTAATATTTTTTGTGATTTTTAAATTTTGACAGTAACGAAAATAGATGTTTTTGAATTTTTTAAAAATATCAAATCAAAACAAAATTGTCCCCAAAAATTCCAGAAAATTTTACACTATGGCAGAAGCCATGTTTCCAATTTTCATTGGATTTGGAGTAGTTTTGCTATTTTATTCAAAAATAAAGAGGGGGCACTGTGCACAGGGGCCTATGTGCAAATACCCGAAGTTCTGGGGGGTCTGGTGCAAATAACGCATGTAAACACGTGCGTCGCACGCGCCTGAGGCACTCAGGGACCTAATTGTAAGGAAAATAAGTTCTGAGGGCTATTTGGTAACAGGTACCAAAAGCCCAGGGGCTTATCTGCAAATAACCCAAATATTAGCGCACATGCACAATTACTTCTACGCACAGGGGTATAAATGCAATATTCCAAAAAAATTCATTCAACTCATAACATCCAGAACTACAAACCCAAAAAGTCACGTGTCGATGCACGTGTCAGATCACACACAGGGGTATATCAGCAAATAAAACCAGGCGCAAGGGTCTCTATGCAAATATCCCAAAAACCAAACAACTATACTACGTAATTACAAGACTATATACGAAACAAAATAACAGAGGGGGCCTAAGGGTAATTTACCCTTTATTAATGGAGCGGCTGGATGGATGCCACGTGGAGCATCTGACGGTGGCGAACGACGGGCGCTCCACAGCTGAGCTCCTCGAGCGAATCCGACGGCGGGGGTTTCGCCACGTGGGGAATCGAACGGTGTAGGGCGCAGGTGGCTAACCCTCGTGCATCGGACGGCTGGGATCAATCCTCCACGGATCTGACGGTGGCTACTGCTCCTGGAATGGACGGCCCAGATGGAAACTGGAGCGGGAGGATGATCGGACGGTCGGGGAGGATCGAGGAAGAACAGTTGGCCGGCGAGTTTCGCCGGCCCAAGGCGCACGCTCCCGACCTCCCCTGCTGCTCGTGAAGATCAGAGAAGCTCCGCGATGACGTTCCGCAGCGGCTGGTAGTCTCCGATGACCCAGCCGAGCTCTGGAGAGCTCCGGCGAGGTCGGCGGAAATGAAGCTCCTGGACCTGATGGTCCAAGCCCTTAGATGGGCTTGGATGTACCTGCAAAAACAACCAGGAGGCTCGCGGGTCGAGGGCAAACTGCCTCGACCCGGTTAGGCGGGGTGACGGTGATCGGAGGGTCGAGATGGGCGAGCTCCGGCGAAGGTGGGGACGGTGGAGCTCGAACCCCAGCTCTTGTGCGAGCTGGGTTGGATGGAGATATGGAGAAGGTGCGCGGAAGGAAGGCGATGGCTATGGCGAAGCCCGATGATCGAATGGTGGTCGGACGTGGACGGAATCGACGGCGAACGGCGGAGCAGCGATTTGGGGGAAATGGAAAATCAAAGAAAAAGCAAAGCCTACGGGGCTACCTGGGTGGATGGTGAGACTGGGGTTGAGCTGGCGGTGCTCTGGGTCGTCACCTCGAGGAGCGTCTCCCTCCGAGGCTCTAGCTCCAGCTCTGGTGGCGGAGCAAGGCGGCGATGCTCGACGGATCGATGGTTTCGCCCTCCCTCCTCGCTGCGACACCACAGGGGACGAGCTGTCACTCTCGCCTCTGCAATGGAGCTCACTGGGGGTGGAACAAATGGCCAAAGATCAGAAAATAGGTGGCGGAGCTCGGCTTAAGTATGGTTGCGGGTCCGGCTAGGGTTGGTCGGGTAGGGTTGTGTGAAGCGCGGATCCCGAGGCAGGGGCTCCGGCGAGGGTGTCGGATATGCAAAGAAGGATTAGGTCCCGGGGTTTAGGGTTTTAGTGATCGGATCAAGCGGGAGTAAATGGGAGAAATCGGGTTCTCGAACCAGATCCGCGAGAGGTGGTCCACAGGGGGGAGTTGACCGGGCGGTCAACAACCCCCGTGGACCAATAAACGTCAGCCACGTGGATAAGATTTCTAAAATCATTTAAAAATAGAAAATGGCAGATTTATTAAAAAGTCAAAACATGAAATATTTTTGTTTTAATTTTTTCTACTTTTTTAATGATTTTTAATTAATTTTTCAAAATAAAAATAAGGTATTTACAATATATAGCAATACATAGGTATATGTACAATATGTATTTTTAATTTTTGATTTTTAATTTGTTATTTTTGTGCATTTTTATTCCCATTTCGTATTTTATTTATTTATAGTATAATATTAGGAATAAAAGGGTATTTTTATTTTATTTTTACTATATATATACAGGGGTGAAATAAATATATATGTGCATATATACACATGGTATATTTACAAAGTATTTTTGGATTTTTTAATTTTTGTTATTTTTATTTTGTTTTTATTTTAATTGTTTTTATTTAATTTATTTACAACATAAAAGATGGAATATTTACAAAATTTTTGGAAATTAATTTTATGCATTTATAGGGTAAAATAAATATGGGAGTGGCTATGTACATGATGAATATGCACAAGGTGAGGGTTTTTGTTTTGATTTTAGCTCTCTCTTTTTATTTTGATTTTTATATTTATAAATATATACAAGTATTTACAGGCCCATTTTAGTCTCTTTTTGGAGGAAAATATTTTTATTATATTTACATAAATATTTACACACATGAGCTCCTATCTCCCTCTACTTTGGTTTTTATGCGGTCAGGCCCATGCTGAGCCCTCCCTTAGGTTAGGTTGCTCAATATTTATTCTAAATATTTCCCTCTTTTTCTTTTTACTCTTTATTCTTTTATTTTTGCACAAAAACATGTTAATTATTAAACTTTATACAATGCATGCTTTTGATAATTATTTGTATTTACATGAATATACATGCATTTGCAAAGGTTTTTGTAGCTAAAATATAAGAATAAAGAGTGATGAATGGGTATTCATCACCCCCCTATACTTAACTTTTGCTAGTCCCTTAGCAAACACTTATTTGAAAAAAGAAGTGAAAAAGAAAAAAAGAAAAAGAAAAAGAGGGGAATGTACATGGATCAATGTTGAATATTAAACTTTCCTTCATTAAATTGAATTATGGAGCTCGATCAGATCTTTGGATTATTAATGTGTCGGAACCTTATTTAGACTCAAGCTTAAAACTTAACAGCCTCTAAGTTCCACCAATCTATGGACAAGACTCCTCAATAAACCAGATCAGAACAAGTCTACATACACAAACTCTAATGACCATGAATCTTTCCATGCAGTGTAAGTGATATGTAGCTCCCCACCTCAGAAGTAACAAAGAAACAACCTCCCTCAACCTGGTAACTCTAATGCCTCGGTCTAGCAACTCTTTCCTCAAGAAGCGGGGTATTCCCTTCTAAGTTCAAGTGCAACCGGCTCAAGAAGAGGGGGAAGAAGTATAGACTTTTGGAAGCTCAGCCAGTGTAGCCAAGTCTCCCGCTGCAAGCTTCATGAGATGTAACATGGATACCATAAGCTTTTGCTTTATTTGACTATATACACTCCGGTGGGGTTATTAAATTTTCAATCCGACCCACCACTTTTTTGGAGTTCTTTTGCATTTTGCATTTTTTTTCAAGTGCCTCTATACAACATATCTACATGGTGCAGCATATATACAAGAAATTTCCTCTTGAGCCAGTAGACTATCCCTCTTTTGAAGCTTTATTGCAACCCACGGCTTCTGTCTTTAGCCTTCATCACCACTAGACCAAGTTGAGACGCACTTCCTTCACTAGAAGAAGAAGAGAGGTTCCGCCTAGAAGTACTACCCTCATATGCTACCCCAAGCCAAAGGAAACTGCCTCCTCACCACCTCATCCGTGGAGAGCTATGTGTAAAGTGCTGGTGCAAGTCAAGCCATTGTCTCTAAGAGTCATGCGTGTGTTGTTAAGTGCTCTACTTAGTCTCATCAAGATGACATATGCTCATAGCCTAGTGGACTCAAATAATTAAGTCCTTATGGACCTGAAAAGCCTTAACCCTAAGCCCTATAAGGTTCCTCTTAGAATTAGGTGGATTAAGATCTTAATCAAGCTCCATTTCTCAATTTAATTCCAGGCTAGTTTAAATGTCAACTCTCATCCAGGAAAAACTATATACATATATACACAAAGATGCTATTTACAAATATTTACAATCGTGCAAAAATTTTGAAAAATGTTTTGAAATCATGAATGGATGGATGCATGAAGTGCAATTTTTTTTTGCAAAAGTATTTACAAACATTTACACAAGATTTTTGCAAACTTTTGATTTTCAAAACATTTTGGAAAAATTTTGTACTATATACATAATTTTGATAAGAAAATATTCACACAAGCTTTACACAAAAGATTTTTGAAAACATTTTTACAAAAATAATTTTGTACACTAGCTATGTATGTGCAATAAAAGAATGATTATTTACAGGAAAAAATTTTTAATTTTTGGGGTTTTTAGCCATTTTATTTATTAACACACTCACACAAAGTACGAGTTATGACTAAAGTATATATGAAATATATACACACACCCCCTATACTTAGCTCGAACGATGTCGTCAGAGTGATTAAGAGCGATGAAGAAGACATAACTCGTGCTTAGTAAAAGGGAAGTGAAAAGGAATGGCTAGGTACAGAAATAAATACATGAATAGAATGAGAGGAACTCGGTGGTTTCCCCCTATACTTAGGATTAACTAATCCTAAGTATAGCAAGCTGTACATGAAGGGAAATCTGAGTAAAGAATGTACAGAGTCTACCCCCCCCCCCTATACTTAGGGTAAAATATCCCTAAGTATAGGCAGCAAAACAGGGGCAGAAAGAATAAAAAGAATACCCGCAGGTCCTACATCCCCCCTATACTTAGGGTAAAGTACACCCTAAGTATAGCATAATCATAAGATGAGAAAAGGGATGTGGGACTAAAGAATAGTGTGATATAGACAACTGGATCTATACAAGTCGGAGGAACAGTGATAATCAGGCGTGAGATGCAATAGATGTGAATCAAGAGACCACATCTCACGCAAAGTGAATAGGGGCAACATCAACGACCCGCGGCTCATGATCTAGAAATGGCTTGAGTCGTTGGCCGTTCACTCGAAAGGTACTCTCAGAAGACAACTCGGATATATCAATGCTACCGTTGTCGTGTACCTTTCTCACAAGATAAGGTCCCTTCCATTTTCTCTGTAGCTTCCCTGGAAATAGACGAAGCCTCGCATCAAACAACCATACTCTCTGTCCAGGCTCAAAATGCTTGTGGCTGATATGAGAATCATGCCACTCTTTCACTCTCTCCTTATACTGTAGGCTGTTTGAGAAGGTTGTATCTCTAAGCTCCTCCAAGGCTGCTAACTCTGCCCTCCTCTGGTCTCCTACACTCTCTGGATCTAAAAGAATATCCGTGACTGCCCAAAGTGACTTGTGCCTCAACTCAATAGGTAAATGGCATGGCTTGCCATAAACTAGGCGAAAGGGAGATGTGCCCAATGGTGTCTTGAAAGACGTCCTATATGCCCACAAGACCGAGTCCAAAAGCTGTGACCAATCCTTTCGGTCAGGGCGGACGACTTTCTGTAAAATAGTCTTCATCTCCCTGTTCGAGACCTCGGCTAGACCATTCGTCTGTGGATGGTATGGAGTGGCAACTCGATGGTCTATGCCGAACTCACTGGCAAGTGCCTTCACATGGTCATTGGTGAAATGAGACCCCCCATCTGAAATCAATACTCGAGGTACCCCGAACCGCGTGATGATGTGCTTCCTCAAAAATCTACGAACAGTCCTCGCATCAGCGGCTCGGGCGGGGATAGCCTCAACCCAACGACTAACATAGTCAACGGCCAACAGAATGTACTCAAATCCCTGACTCTTAGGGAATGGACCCATGAAATCGATGCCCCATGCATCAAAAACCTCACAGAAGTGAATGGGCTGCATCGGCATCATATCACGCTGTCCACAAGTGCCCATCCTCTGACAGTCAGTACACCTCTTCACGAACTCATCAGAGTCCTTGAAGAGGGTAGGCCACCACAAGCCGGATTGGAGCACTTTCTGTGTCGTTCTCCTCCCAGAGTGATGTCCTCCTGCCTCAAGCTTGTGGCAGTAAGTGAGGACGCTATGGTGCTCATCCTGAGGGATGCACCTACGCCAGACACTATCCCCTCCTTCGTGGTAAAGGATGTGATCCTCCCAATGGTAAGACTTGGCCTTCGCGAGGAAGGTCTCAAGCCTCTGTCTGGGCCAACCTTGTGGGACTTTCTTAGCAACAAGAAAGTTCACAATATCGGCATATCACGGGAGTGAGGCGATAGCAAGGATCTCCTCATCTGGGAAGGTATCACAAATGGGATCAATCTGCTCAGACTCCTCAGGCTGCTCTAAACGGGAGAGATGATCCGCCACCACATTCTTGACTCCATGCTTATCCTTAATCTCAATGTCGAACTCCTGGAGTAGAAGGATCCATCTAGTCAGTCTGGCCTTGGCATCCTTCTTTGCCATGAGGTATCGGATGGCGATATGATCTGTGTACAAAGTCACTCTAGATCCAATGATGTACGATCTGAACTTATCTAGGGCGAACACTACTGCTAGCATCTCTTTCACTGTGACTGTATAATTCCGTTGGGCGGAATCCAAGGTGCGGCTAGCATAGTGGATAGCAAATGGAACTCCATCCCTCCTCTGTCCCAACACAGCCCCTACGGTAAAATCGGAGGCATCCGTCATGATCTCGAATGGGAGAAACCAATCTGGTGGCTGGAGGACAGGAGCCTCAACAATACACTGCTTGAGAGTATCAAAGGACGAAAGACACTTGTCATCGACAAGGAACTCGTTGTCTTTCGTCAGCAGGTCAGTCAGCGGTCGGGCAACTCTACTGAAATCACGGATGAACCGTCGATAGAAACCGTAACTGCCGCAAATTGGATGGTGGTGTGAGTTTCCTAATGACATCAACCTTGGCCGGATCAACCTCCATGCCCCTGTTGGAGATGATGTGGCCAAGCACCGTCCCTTGAGTCACCATGAAGTGACTCTTCTCCCAAGAAAGAACCAAGCGGACCTCAATACATCGCTGGAGTACTCGATCTAGGCAGTCAAGACTGGAGTCGAATCCGTCGCCGTAAACCGAGAAATCATCCATGAAGACCTCTAAGCACTCCCCTACCATGTCCGAAAAGATCGACAGCATGCATCTCTGAAAAGTCGCAGGGGCGTTGCATAGCCCAAATTGCATGCGTCGGAAGGCGTATGTGCCAAAGGGACAGGTAAAGGTGGTCCTCTCCTGATCCTCAGGAGCGATGGCCACCTGGTTGTAGCCCGAGTACCCATCCAGAAAACAATAATGGCTCTTCCCTGCCAGTATCTCAATAATCTGATCAATAAATGGCAGGGGAAATGATCCTTCTTGGTGGCCTGGTTGAGTCTCCTGTAGTCAACACAAACCCGCCAAGAAGTGGGTACTCGTGTAGCAATCTCCTCTCCAGACTCGCTAATCATTGTAGTGATGCCTGACTCCTTGGGCACCACATGCAAAGGGCTGACCCACTTGGAGTCGGAGATGGGATAGATAAAATCGGCGCTCCACCATTTTGAAATTTCCTTCATGACAACCTCTCTCAGATTTGGGTTCAGTCGCCGCTGGAACTCACGCGACGGCTTCGCCTCATCCTCGAGATAGATATGGTGGGAGCACAGGGCCGGACTAATCCCATAGAGATCTGCTACGCTCCATCCTATTGCCTTGCGGTTCTTTTCAAGAACCCCCATCAGACGGGATTCCTGCTCTCCAGTCAAATTGGCTGAGATAATGACTGGGTACATCTCATGCTCACCCGCAAGGAATCTATACTTCAGCGACGAAGGAAGCGGCTTCAGCTCTGGACAATTGGGTGCTGGTAAATCTGGCTTCAAAAGAAGACACGTGTATGCTGCCAAATCTGTCCGGGAGACTGAAAGTGTACTCTCGCAAACTGGATCGGGAGAAGGCTGCTCAACTGAACTGTCTCTGATCTGCTCGGCATCTACCTCCTCCTCAACTGTAGGCTCAGTGGAAATCAGGTCTGGCATGTAATCATCACAATCTGCCCACTCAGACTCTGACTCCGAGGGATCTGCATCAAACAAGGTGGCATCAGTACCACCATCATCACAAAATCTGTGTCACGGTCGAGAACCGGCTCAGCTGCCTCTGTAGTATCCTAAACCAGGAATGTGCTCTCCAAGCTCTCCTCTGTTGTCATCTCTGCATCAGCGGTGTCTGAAAATGAGAGGATGGCATGTGTTGCTAGGTCTGCCCAAACTGCCTCGTTATCTGTGATCACAAAGTCACAGTCATGGTGGATGTCTAGCCCTGCATCTGTCAGCTGCTCTGTATCTGTGCTGGTCTCCGAGCATGCTCTGTCTCTGGCTCTGCTGTCCTCGACCGTCTCTATTTGTACACTCTCGCCCTCGATGCGAAAGTATACCTTCCCGCTATCATGATCGGTCACTGCCTTGGCTGTGGCCAAGAACGGGCGACCTAAAATGATGGGGGTATCGGTCACTGAATCAGGGATCTCCATGTCCAACACTGCGAAGTCCACGGGGAATTGCAGACCCTGAATAGTGACGACAACGTCTCGTAACAACCCCTTCAGCCTCTTGACAGATCTATCAGCAAACTGAAGGACTGTCCTGCTCTATCGAAGAATGCCCAACTCGAAGCGGTCGAGAAGGGCTGCCGGAAGGAGGTTGATCGACGATCCGCTATCCAATAGAGTACGGTCAAACCTCTGCTCTCTAATGTGACATCTGACATAAGGGGCTCCTGAATCTGGCCTCTTGGCCGGCAGACGGTTCTGGATCGCGAAACACGTGGCTTTCGTCAGCACATGTATCTCTGAATGGTGGTTCCTCCTCCTCCTCCTGATTGTAGTCCTGTCTCTCAACGATCGCTGAAGAAGGGGGATGTGCTGCAAAGCCTCCTGAAGGGTCAGCTGTATGTGAAATCTGTCAATCATGCTCTGGCTGAACTCCTCCTGCTCTCTCTTTTTTGGATCTTTTTCTCTTTTCTTCCCCTTCCCCATCTGAAGGGCTCTAGGAAAGGGGATCACAAGGTCCTTCTCAGATGAAGGACTAGAAAAGGGTCTAGGCGGTTCGACGACCGGATCCACACATACGTCATGCACCACAGTGGGACCAGAAGAAAATAAACCCTTTTCTTTATTCACAGAACTATTCAGAGATACAGGTGTAAAGAAGGAAAAACAACAGGTCTCTCAGAAGTATGGGTGGCCTCAGTACCACCATTGGCTGGCTCTGCTAGACGTCTCGCGGCCTCAGTACCGCGTGCTGGCTCGGCAACTCGGGTGGCGTCAGTACCACCTCCTCGAACTGGTGAAGCGGCGGCCTCAGCACCGCCTGGGGTATCAACATCCTTGGTGGCATCAGTACCACCATCATCATCATGTGCGGCCTCAGTACCGCTCTCCTCCTCCTCATCTGGCGCTCTAGGTGTATCCTCATGATGTCGCTCAGACGAGGCGTCGCCTGCTGGTGCTCTACCGCTCCTAAGTGTAACAAAATCAGCATCAAAAAGATCTGAAGACATATCATCAAACGGATCACTAGGAGTGGCATGCTCAGTGTAAACTACCTGCTCAGGCTTCCGCTTCAGGCTGTTGGGATTCGGCTCTATCTGGGAAGGGATAGCGGCCTTCCCTCTCACGATGTCCCGCATCTCCTGGTGGAACTCGTCCATCTCCCTTCTGAAAGTAGCCTGCTGGTCCGTGAGGAGGCGGACTATGTCGTCCAAGGCAGGGCTCTCGTATGGTAGACCATGAGAGCCCGACGGGTAGCCTCTTTGGTAATGAAGCTGCTGTTGCTGCTGTTGAGAGGGGTATGTAGGAGGGTGTTGCTGCTGGTGTGGCTGGTGAGGCTGCTCTCGCCTCCAAGACTGTCCCTGCTGATAGGGACGAGGAACGAAGGAAGACTGCTGCTGTGACTGGTAAACTGGGGGTTGCTGCTACTGGTGATCCCTCTACTGGTTGTACTGGCCTCCCTGGCCAGATGGCTGCTGCTGGGGCTGGGTACCTCCACTCCCCCACCTGAATCCAGGATGGTCTCGTCAGATCCCAGGCTGAGGACGGTCATACCAAATCCCGTTGACATCCATCAACGGCTCTGCATCGTACTGGGCTGGCGGGAGTACTGCCAGAGGCTGATCTGGCTGGTATACCGCCATCTGCATGTCTGGAGATGGTGGTGACTGGTAGGAGGGCTGCTGCTGCTGGTACGGCTCCGCATGTACAAGGTGAACCTGTCTAGGCTGCTGGTGTGAGCTGGAGCGCTGGAACGAGCTACTGCTGCCGCCGGTATCGCCTCGTGACTGAAGACGGGGCTGTGAAGCCGTCTGTGCCTCCTGGAGACACATGAGCTGGGTCTTCATGTCGCTCAGAGTCTGTGCCATCTGTTCCATCTGAGTGATGCCCTGGCACTGCTTCTTCTCGATCAGCTCCATCCGATCCAACTTCTCACTGATGATACCCATATCCGCAGTGGATGACTCTGCCTGTGCTGCTGCTACTGCGGATGAACTGGAAGGACCGTCGTCGACCCGTGCTATCCTCTGGTACTGCACGGGTCCTGGCTGCTGGGGTCTGCCCTGAGTGTACAACCTGGTCTGGGACATCACCATGTAGTTCTCGGCCATCTCCTCGTAGATGGCCCAGACCTGGTCGTGATCCTTGGCGAAGTAAGACCCGCCACAAGAAGCGTTCACCAAGCCCTGAAGCTCTGGTGTCAGCCCGCTGAAAAAGCTCTGAACAAGGTTCGGCTTCGAGATGTCGTGGTGCGGGCATCGATCAGTCAGCTCACGGAACCTCTCCCATGCCTCATGGAATTGCTCGTTGGGGAGCATGGAGAAGTTGGTGATGAGGGCTCTCGCTGCATTGGTCCGCCCGAGTGGATAGTACTTGTTCAAGTACTCGGTGCGGAGCTGCTCCCAGGTGTAAACGAACTTCCCCAAGTGCTTCAGCCAGGTGGTTGCTCTGTCAGCTAAGGAGAAGGGGAAGGCAATCATCCTGATAGTATCTTGGTCCACCTGCCGATCGTGGACAGTGATGCATATCATCTCAAACTCCTGCAGGTGGAGATGAGGCTCCTCTGTGGCCAAACCGTGGAATCGGGGAAGAAGCTGCAAGGTGTTCGGGGGGAACTTGAAGTCCCCCACGATCGCTGGAAGTACCACCCAACGATGTGTCAAGGTCGACCCGGGATTGTGGTTCTCCCGCATCGATCTAAGTGGTGGTGGTGCTCCTCCTCCTGCTGCTGCTGCGGCTGCTGCCGCGCTTGCGGCTGCTGCGGCATCTGCCGCATCGTCGGGTCCTCCTCCTCCGCGGTTGGCTCTCATCTGCTCAAACTCTCGCCTCATGTCCATCATGAAAGCTCCCTGATCGCTCAGCTGCTGCTGCACTGACTCGAGGGAGGCGATCAGGGTGGAGTTGATCGCACCCTGGTCCAGAACAAAGTGCTGCTCTCCACGTGGACCTCCGGGGTGATCACCAGAACTGCCAGCCACCGTCTCTGAAAAATCAAAATAACTGAACTCAGGTGCCGATAAATCATCTGTCTGTCTCTCCTCTGGCACTGGTATCTCTGAATCAGAAGAAGGGTGGTCGAGGGGGAACAGGGCGGAGTCATACTCGGGTTCGGAGAGCGGGTCTGAGCTCCCACGAACCGACCTAGATGACTGGTCAGGAGTGCTGAAAAGCGGTGCAGCCAGAGGCTGCCTAAGAGACCTCCTGCCCATCATCGTGATCTGGCGAGTAAGGCGGATGAGATCTGGAAAAACTATGATCAGCAACCAAACCCTCTGTTCACCAATGCTACACGAGCTGAAGACCGTAAAGGCTCGGTCAAATTATCTTATCAAATTTTATTAGGTGAACAAACAATCTATCAGAGCACTTACGTGACCTGTTGGGATTCCCGATGCTACCCCAACCGACTGGCCCGCACCGAAGAGTCGGTAGTCAGTTAGGAATAGCACCGGAGGGCTCTACCTAGTGGACGGGTCACTCTCTCGCGCAAGCAAACCAAACAATGAGGGGGTTGCTCTCCCCAAGACAAATTTTTCAGTCAAGTTTCTTTTAGGGTCAATAGCTTAAACAGTCCCAATTTTATGGTTTTTCTTTTTAATATTTTTCAATAAAAACAAAGGCCTAACGAATTTTTCGGTTCTCCTGGTTATTAAGTCCAAAACAGGGGGGAGAAGACGAAAAAGCCGATGCGCGATAAATCAATGATGTATGCAGAGATAGAAATGCGTACCTGACTCCAACAGTCTACATGCAAGATGATCCACGCATAAATGTAAAGACTGGAAAGAAACTACCTATATGGTGCAGCGGTGAAAACCGAGTCCTAAACATGCAATTTCTACTCGACAGAACCATCTAGCTCAGTCACTCGCCCTCGATCCAAAGAGTCCGGTCTAGACCCACCCCTCCTCTTCTCGACAGGTCGAGTTCAGGAGTAGCGCTTGACAGGGCAGGCTCGCGGCGCGTAGGCTCTCAGGAAAGCGACTAAGCTATTTTTATTAGTGAATTATTAATAGGTCCAATTATCGTTCTATAGGAACAGGCAAGCAATTAAGTGTGGGGATCCTACTAATTACAGCACAGTCAAGCAGAAAATCCTAAATCTAGGGGCTCGAGAAAAACTGCGAAAAACCGTAAAAGGCAGCTAAAAAGCTAAAACCGCGAAAAATCTGAACTAGTCTAAAGGGTCCCCCGAGCACACCGGTGCTCGGCGAAACAGACCCCGGAAGTTCAAGTCTCTGAGTGTGCCTGTATTATTACAATAATTCAAATGTGTGGGAAATAAATCCTAAACTAGACTCCTCTCTCACTCAGCTCCTCTCTCGCTCTCTCCTGCGGCTCCGTGCAGAAGGGAGCCGCCTTCGAATCCTGCGGTTGCGCCGGCTCCTCGAAAGTTGCCTCCGCGGTCCTCGGGCCCTCGCAAGAAAGAAAGCAAGTGTCACAAACCAAATTATTATAAAAATGTAAGAAAAATATATATATGCAGAAAGCTATACAAAAAGCCGCGGAAAAACTCAAAAATCGACTACTAAGCCGTGCTCCCCGGCAACGGCGCCATTCTGATGAGCCGAAAAAGACGACCAAGACACGGGTGAAATAAAATAGATCAAGAGTCGTTGCGACCCAGATCTCAGAAGTCAATCGGTCAATCAAGAAAAATAAAGCAGACCACCAAAATCAGATGAAAGCAAATAAACACGATAGCGGTCCTGGCTATTTTATTAACCTGGTATAGCGACCATGGTCGAACACAAGGAGCACGGATTGGCCTTACGGCCTACGAAGTAGTCAATCAGAAGAAAAGAGAAGGTATTTTTGGTGGTTTTTAAGGGTTTTTATATTTTTTGTGATTTTTACGAATTAAGAAAATAATAAAAACAAGAAAACAACACACTTCAACGATTTATTTAATGCACTAAAAATCAACCAAAAATTCTGACAAAAATATTTTTATGTGTTTTATAACTTTTAGTGTTTTTGATGAATTTTTGGGATTTTTCTGATATTTATTTAATTTTCTAAAAATCAAACAGTGACTGAAACTGTAGGTATTGTCCAGCCGAGCTAAAAAGGACCTAGATAAAATATCTAGAAGCCCCAAATTAGCTGGGAGGTAATTTTCCTGTAAAGAGAATAAAACAAGGAAAATTTAGGCACCTAGATTATTATTTTTGGATTTTTAATTTATTTATTAGAATTTTTATAATATTTTGAGTGTTTTTCAATTTTTAGGTGTTTTAAGCAATGAAAAATAGCCCAAATTGGCTAGAAAATCAAGCAAGCAAAGACTAACAGTAACTATTTTTTGTGGTTTTTAAAGGAGTTTTAATATTTTTTGTGATTTTTAAAGTTAGACAGTAACAAAAATAGATGTTTTTGAATTTTTTAAAAATATCAAATCAAAACAAAATTGTCCCCAAAAATTCCAGAAAATTTTACACTATGGCAGGAGCCATGTATCCAATTTTCATTGGATTTGGAGTAGTTTTGCTATTTTATTCAAAAATAAAGAGGGGGCATTGTGTACAGGGGCCTATGTGCAAATACCCGAAGTTCTGGGGGTCTGGTGCAAATAACCCAGGTAAACACGTGCGTCGCACGCGCCTGAGGCACTCAGGGACCTAATTGTAAGGAAAATAAGTTCCGAGGGCTATTTGGTAACAGGTACCAAAAGCCCAGGGGCTTATCTGCAAATAACCCAAATATTAGCGCACATGCACAATTACTTCTACGCACAGGGGTATAAATGCAATATTCCAAAAACTTTCATTCAACTCATAACATCCAGAACTACAAGGGCATATAATGCAAATAACCCAAAAAGTCACGTGTCGATGCACGAGTCAGATCACACACAGGGGTATATCAGCAAATAAAACCAGGCGCAAGGGTCTCTATGCAAATATCCCAAAAACCAAACAACTATACTACGTAATTACAGGACTAAATACGAAACAAAATAACAGAGGGGGCCTAAGGGTAATTTACCCTTTATTAATGGAGCGGCTGGATGGATGCCACGTGGAGCATCTGACGGTGGCGAACGACGGGCGCTCCATAGCTGAGCTCCTCGGGCGAATCCGACGGTGGGGGTTTCGCCACATGGGGGATCGAACGGTGTAGGGCGCAGGTGGCTAACCCTCGTGCATCGGACGGCTGGGATCAATCCTCCACGGATCTGACGGTGGCTGCTGCTCCTGGAATGGACGGCCCAGATGGAAACTAGAGCGGGAGGATGATCGGACGGTCGGGGAGGATCGAGGAAGAATAGTTGGCCGGCGAGTTTCGCCGGCCCAAGGCGCACGCTCCCGACCTCCCCTGCTGCTCGTGAAGATCGGAGAAGCTCCGCGATGACGTTCCGCAGCGGCTGGTAGTCTCCGATGACCCAGCCGAGCTCTGGAGAGCTCCGGCGAGGTCGGCGGAGATGAAGCTCCTGGACCTGATGGTCCAAGCCCTCAGATGGGCTTGGATGTACCTGCAAAAACAACCAGGAGACTCGCAGGTCGAGGGCAAACTGCCTCGACCGGTTAGGCGGGGTGACGGGGATCGGAGGGTCGAGATGGGCGAGCTCCGGCGAAGGTGGGGACGGTGGAGCTCGAACCCCAGCTCCTGTGCGAGCTGGGTTGGATGGAGATATGGAGAAGGTGCGCGGAAGGAAGGCGATGGCTATGGTGAAGCCCGATGATCGAATGGTGGTCGGACGTGGACGGAATCGACGGCGAACGGCGGAGCAACGATTTGGGGGAAATGGAAAATCAAAGAAAAAGCAAAGCCTACGGGGCTACCTGGGTGGATGGTGAGACTGGGGTTGAGCTGGCAGTGCTCTGGGTCATCGCCTCGAGGAGCGTCTCCCTCCGAGGCTCTAGCTCTGGCTCTGGTGGCGGAGCAAGGCGGCGATGCTCGTCGGATCGATGGTTTCGCCCTCCCTCCTCGCTGCGACACCACGGGGGATGAGCTGTCACTCTCGCCTCTGCAATGGAGCTCACTGGGGGTGGAACAAATGGCCAAAGATCAGAAAATAGGTGGCGGAGCTCGGCTTAAGTATGGTTGCGGGTCCGGCTAGGGTTGGTCGGGTAGGGTTGTGTGAAGCGCGGATCCCGAGGCGGGGGCTCCGGCGAGGGTGTCGGATATGCAAAGAAGGATTAGGACCCGGAGTTTAGGGTTTTAGTGATTGGATCAAGCGGGAGTAAATGGGAGAAATCGGGTTCTCGAACCAGGTCCGCGAGAGGTGGTCCACAGGGGGGAGTTGACCGGGCGGTCAACAACCCCCGTGGACCAATGAACGTCAACCACGTGGATAAGATTTCTAAAATCGTTTAAAAATAGAAAATGGCTGATTTATTAAAAAGTCAAAACATGAAATATTTTTATTTTAATTTTTTCTATTTTTTAATGATTTTTAATTAATTTTTCAAAATAAAAATAAGGTATTTACAATATATAGCTATACATAGGTATATGTACAATATGTATTTTTAATTTTTGATTTTTAATTTGTTATTTTTGTGCATTTTTATTCCCATTTTGTATTTTATTTATTTATAGTATAATATTAGGAATAAAAGGGTATTTTTATTTTATTTTTACTATATATATACAGGGGTGAAATAAATATATATGTACATATATACACATGGTATATTTACAAAGTATTTTTGGATTTTTTAAATTTTTGTTATTTTAATTTTGTTTTTGTTTTAATTGTTTTTATTTAATTTATTTACAACATAAAAGATGGAATATTTACAAAATTTTTGGAAATTAATTTTATGTATTTATAGGGTAAAATAAATATAGGAGTAGCTATCTACATGATGAATATGCACAATGTGAGGGTTTTTGTTTTGTTTTTAGCTCTCTCTTTTTATTTTGATTTTTATATTTATAAATATATACAAGTATTTACAGGCCCATTTTAGTCTCTTTTTGGAGGAAAATATTTTTATTATATTTACATAAATATTTACACACATGAGCTCCTATCTCCCTCTACTTTGGTTTTTATGCGGTCAGGCCCATGCTGAGCCCTCCCTTAGGTTAGGTTGCTCAATATTTATTCTAAATATTTCGCTCTTTTTCTTTTTACTCTTTATTCTTTTATTTTTGCACAAAAATATGCTAATTATTAAACTTTATACAATGCATGCTTTTGATAATTATTTGTATTTACATGAATATACATGCATTTGCAAAGGTTTTTGTAGCTAAAATATAAGAATAAAGAGTGATGAATGGGTATTCATCACTCCCCGGAGCCCCAACTCGTTCCTCGCCCTCTCTTTCACCCCTAGGAACCTTTGATTGAGTGATAGCTATCGGAGGCCATCCTTAGAGCGGTGTTTGGTCGCGTGGATCACGTAACTCACTTACATGGTTAAAGCTCCGCCTCGTCTAGCCTCCCCGCCTTCTGCAGTGAAATTGAGGCCAATACCTCATCGACCACCTTCGCCTGGAGCTCAGGAACTCGTTCCACCCTTCAGGTATCCCTTATATCCCCTTCATTTCGCCTTTCGATTTCATCCTTTCCATACAGCGCCGTCGCACATCCATTTGCTCCGACCAGCTGGTTGGAGCCTCGATAGCCACATCCAGCCATTCTGATCAGCTCATCCTCTCACCCATCATCTCGCACTACAGCCTGATCATCCTTAGGCTCGACCATCTGGTTGAGATTGAGGCTTAGATCTCCCTCTACCCCCTTCGTTGGAGATCGGATCCCATCTACCATCGCTCCTTTTCCTTCTTGCTTCAATAACCCGGACCGGAGCACAGCCTCGAGTCCCAGCTTTCTATTGTACATACCACTACGCAACAGGACCCTCTGTCAGACCTCCAGCTGCTCAGCGGAGAAGCTCTAGGTGTAGCTCCCTCATCCTAGCCATCCGACCATCATCAATTTATCCGCTTCCGGCATTCGACGTAGAGCACCCCTCCGGAGGTGCATGACCATTTGGAGGCTCGATCAGCCCAAAATATGCGCACCCATCCTTAATAGAAGTTCACCTTTCACTTGTCCATCCACCATCTCCCACCATCATTGGATGAGGAACAGAGCACCAGTTTGGATCTGAGTTGTTCGTTGCTGCAGCTTTTGGATCGTTGATCTGGCACACCCTGACACATC
Organism: Ottelia alismoides; assembly: GCA_037367405.1. NCBI lineage: Eukaryota > Viridiplantae > Streptophyta > Magnoliopsida > Alismatales > Hydrocharitaceae > Ottelia > Ottelia alismoides. Next base: position 54,686 of record JAZKJV010011601.1, read on the forward strand.
TGCACCGCACGTAGCTGACATTTCCTAGAGCGTCAGATCTGACACTGCAGGCGATCTGCTCACACATTCCCGCATCATCCAGAGCTTGCCATGTGCCACCCCATGCCCTCTTCATGTGCCTTGGGGAATTTTGTATCTTTTATCCCGCACTTTATTTGCTTTATTAGTTAGTCCAGTTAATAATTTTGTATGCACAGACATTTTGCAGTTTAGACCTTGTGTTTTCAGTATTTGCATTTCAGACCCTCTTTATGTCTAGCACGTGGCCTGACACGTGATCTTATGGTATATTTGCACATTATGCCTTAAACTTCGGAGTTGTTACTGGTTGAAAGTTTTACTAATAGTATTTGCACTTATGCTCCTCTGAGCCTGTATCACGTGTAGTACGCGTGTTGATTTGGGATTTTTACAATATTAGCCCTGAGAATGACAGTTATGATTTGGCCTGCAATTTTCTTATAATTACGAACATGTCCATGTGTGATGTGTACTTTGTTTTTAATAAAATAATTACTAAATCAACTCCAAAATTCCATAAAAATTACAGTTAGCTCCTGCTGAGTTGTAGTATTTATGGTAATTTTTGTGACTTAATTTAGTTTTGTTTAATATTTTTTAAAAATAAAAAACCCTTAAAAATTCTTTTTCCTATTTTATAAAATACATAAAAATTTGAAAAATAGTCTGAAAAATTCCACAAAATTTTGTTTCTGTTTGTTTTCATGTGCTTTGTCTTCAGTAGGATTTTTGCATAAAAATTCCTTGTAAAATCCTAAAAATCATAAAACACTCAAAAGCTTATAAAAATTATTAATAGTTTTAGAAAAAAAGCAAAAAAAATAGGTTTTCAATTGTTGTAGTTAGATTTTTTATTTGCTTTTTCATAAAAATAACACCTAGGACTTTAAGGAACTTGTAATATTTTAAATTTACCTTTTGTTCAAGGTTGTACATTGTTTTCCATGTTTGTCTTTCTTTTATTTTTATAAAATCGTATAAAAATCAGAAAAATAACACATAATTGCCAAAAACATCTGCATACTTGAAAAATATAAAAATCTTTTTATCCCTGATTTGTGAGTATTTTATGTCATAATAAAAATTGTTGAAGCTTGTTTTCATCTTGTTATTTTTACTTGTCTTGTTGGTTTTCTCATTTTTGAGAATATAAAAAAATTGTAAATTAAAAATCACAAAAATATGCCTTTTTCTGATTAGGACTACTTCGTAGGTTTCACTCGTGCTCCTTGTGTTCGACCCTGGTCGCTATACCGGGTTAAATAAATAGCGGACACTGCTAACATTCATGTATTTTGAGCTTGATTGATTTCTTTATGTGGTCTTGATTTTCTTGTTGAGTCTGATTGGTTGATTAGGATACCAACGACCTTTGATATTACTTAACCTTGATCGCCTGACCGCTCATCAGTCACGCCTTCCACCCTTACCTTCTTCCCCTTCGCTTCACTATGCCTCGCACCACTCCGTTCAACCAGATCCTTCGCGGATCTGGAGTTGGGTGCTCCACCTCCTCCCATAGCTAGAGCATCTCCGCCTCCTTCCATTCTGCATCCATTCCACCAAACAAAGCCCCCAGGACCATCGCCTTTGTGTGTTTGTGCCTAAGAAAAAATGAAGATTGTCAGAATGGAGGGTCTGATGATTCGGATTCTACAACATATTGCCTTGAAGGGGGATCAAAAGGAAAAATTGCATGTCTTGGACCTGTAAAATTCATCATATTTTCAATGCAAGAATACATTTTCAGAAAAGGATTAATTAACAAAAAAATATCACGCTATATAATATACATATCAAACAAACAATACTGAAGAAGGAAGTCAAGAAATATGACGTCCTCTTCATCTATAGTGACATTAAAAGCTAAAGAAAACATCAACTTAGAGGTAGACATCATTAGATCATGAGCTTCAATTCAATCTAAGGAAATAATAGACATGGAACGTATGAATCGAAGAAGACCAATAGGTTTTGGTGATCAAGAAAATCAAAAAAAAAATATGCACACTCGTCGTTCTTTAAGATAAGTAGTACATAAATTACGCAAACCTGAAGGAAACATATAAGCATTAACATAAAACCTACCCAATTCACCAAAAATCCTGCGGGCAATCCCCAAAGAGATAAGTTCGTATATCCTTAGAGATTACAACACAAAAGAAAGTTGAGAACAGAGACCAATCAGTAGATACTAAAGAGGAGGGGTGACAAGACCCATCAAACACTACAGAGGGGTTATCAAAGAAAGAAGGATGGGAGCTAGATTGCTACAAAGGAGAGAGTTGAGAGTAGAGGTCAATCATCGAATACCGAAATGGAGGACGATGGAACCCAATAAACCTTATTTATGATTTTTCGAAGTAGGAAGCACGAGAGACACACGTAATACACATGTCGATAACGAGGAGAAAATGGCAATCCACGTGGGAAGAGAAATGGACGATTTAGAGTTTCTAAAAAGGGGAGAAGTAATGAGAGAACAAATATATTGTTGGGAATTAATCAGGCTTTTCTCTTAAGAGGCGCATAAATATAAAAAAGGTCGCTGGAAGCTCAGCCTATCCATGTGTCAAGACCTGAGAAATGAATGGGGCTCTAGTTAAGGTTATAGATTATTTATTAGGTGACAAAACCCACGCTTCTATGCAGGTCCAACCATTAATAATAATTTTTATAATTATTTTACAAATTTAAGATTTTAGTAATTACCTATGCCATAAGATATGTAGGAAATTACAACAAAATTGTAAACATATATTTGCATTATACTGTATAATACATGTGTCACATTTACAAATGTATGTTATGTGCACATAGTTCCTCTTCACAAGAAATATGATAAGATAAACATATACTTAAAAAAATACTATAAAAAAACCAAATGAAGATAGCGGTTTGTTGCAAAATATGTATGAACATGTCATGTAGATATTTTCGATACAAAAAATTATTGTCTTTTGTTATATCCTAGTGGGACTATATATCTGACAATTATGTTATAAATCTTTATACGTCAATGTTCTTCAATTGTAATACAACATACAATTAACTATATTTAGCCTAAAATTCACCTATATTTATATTTAAATTAGGAAATTTGATGCTTTTAAGCAAATATCCATACTTTTTTTGACCTTTTTGAGGTTGCACCGGATTCCTCTTCACTTGTTTTTCTCTTCAATTTGAGTTCACCCTCTTTTTAAATCCGCTTTTGACAGAGGAAATTGCAGATATGCAGATAAAATTAAATTCTATATCATTAGATAGGAACTTTTAATATCAACCAAAAGTTTAAAAATAAATTTCTACTTACTCTTTTTTCAAATTAACATCTGAAAAACAATTCTTCTCTTCTTCACTTTCCTGTCCACCATCAGTTTTCCCATAAAATTAATATGACGTAAGGAAAGATAGATAACCTTGGTGAGCGCATACTTAATCACTTAAGCGATCCTCCAGTAACATGAAAAATCATGGCTGCAACTTCTCACATCGAGAAGGAAGTAAAAAATGAAAGAAAAATGATCAGATTCAAACTTCAAATTATTTTAAGAAAAAGAATAACAACTGGAGATGACGTAAAAACAAAAGAAAGGCATCATATGAGCCGGATCTCAAATGTGTCAACAAATTGATAACGTTCTTCTATAGACCGGATACGATTCAATCTCCGCACTTTCATGATGTTCGAGATATAATCCTTCGTTTTCAAATTTAGCAACGGTTCGAAAAAGTAATATAAGATAACAAATAGATTCGGATGAAAAACTTAAAAAATATAACAATATAAACTTGATTGCTATCGTTAGAACTACTAGACAAAAATTGTGAAAGTTTAAAAAATGTTAGCTCATTTAAAAATTTAAGCTAAGTATACCATATTAATAATGTAGGTCTACATCAATGGATATTGGGTACTAACGTAATCAAATGTTAAATACATAATCACATAAATTATTTCTCGCAAAATTACTTGCTATACTTGGAATAATTATCATTTCATTGTACACTTGCAAGTGATGGATCATATAAACATTATTATATATTGATAGTCCTATTACGTTTTGTACATAAAATCATCAAATTTTGATGAGAAAAACCATTGCTGCTAAACGAACCATTGCTAATGAAAATTAAACATTTCATTATCATTTCAATATATAATGTATATTTTTACAATGAAAAAGATCGATTATGTATTTAACATCAGTTGATACAGCAACATGCTTAAAATTTTCCTCATTAAAGACACTTTTTTCTTGTGTGAATTTTTAGCAAACGTCAAAAACTTGATAGTATGGGCAGATATGCAAATTTCAAAACTTAAATACTCGGATTTCACGATTTACATTGTGACTTAAAATCTTTAGTGTGACTCAAAACCCATGTCTTCGTTCGAAGTAGTCCAAAGTAACATTGTTGATACATGATTATTCATCCTGTTTATGGATACCTTTTTTTGGCAATTCACGCCTTATGCAAATTTGATTATTAATTCAAAATTAATTTTGTACTCTAAACTTTTCTTTAAATATGGATATTTTCATGTGGAGATTACTGTATTATTTTCTAAAATATCATGAAAACAAAAGCACCTATGAAAACCCAAGAATACGAGGATAAATTATATAGATCTCACATTTTGAAATCCACACAGATAGATCTCCAGTTAAAAAAATAATTTGAGCCTCAGAAATTTAAACTATAATACTTTTTGAACAGTCTGTATTTTTACGCTTCTATGCGGATATCCACTTTATTTGTAAAAATTTATATTTAAATATTTTTTACTATTATAATAATCAAAACCTTCGATTAATCGATGTAAATAGGAATATATGGGAGAACGGATAAGGGGATGAAGACGAATGCAAAAACCTGGCAGCTTCGTTGAACTTGAAGATGCAGATTTAATGAAGGTGATAGAACCTGGAAGTAGAATCACAGGAATATAATTAAGGCATTTTTATCCGACAGATCCTATAATCTTTTCGAATTACCGCTACGATCTTCGAAACATCCTAATTCCTCTCCCGACCACGTAAACTTGCTAACCCTTACCCTACAGACCCTGTGGTTAAACCCCGTTCATCTACCCGTTAAAATTAACCCGATTTCGTTATGTTCATTTATATTAGGGATTTTATCACTTGTGCCCCTCCGAGATATCGCAATATCAGTTATGCCCCTATCTTTTTGGTACTATCCGTTGTGCCCCTCACTTCTTGTTATTTTGTCAGTTGTGCCCCTCGGGTTAGTTACCGTCCATCCACAGCGCAAACGGACGTTAACTTTGAGGACATAGGTGGAATTACTTTTTTAAAAACAAGGTTAGGAGGTCATTTTACATCATCTTCCTCATCCTCTTCTTCTTCCTCCTCTTGCCCATCCTCTTCCTCCTCCTCCAGCTCCTATTCCTCCTCCCTCTCTGTCCCCGCCCCTGCCCCGCGCCGCCTTCTCCCAGCCCCGCCCCCTCCCAGCCCGCCGCCCTCGCCGCAGCCCCTGCCCCCGCCCCAGCTCCGCATCGAGCTCTCCGCCTCCATCTCCAGGCGCGGCCTCGCGCCGCCATCTCTCAGCAACCCCGCGCGATCGGGCGCAGCCCCGAGCTCCCTCCGCTGACCTCCCGCGGCGCACCAACTCCGCGCGCGGCGCGTCTCTCCCCGTTTCCCCAGAGGTCTCTCCAACTCTGAGCAGAACATCTGAGCAGCAGACTGCGGTCTCTCCAACTCCATATATGCAGCTCCCAAGTTGTTATAGATATACCTAACTGCATAATGCTTCGGGCCGAAACTCTTCTGTGCAAACAACGCTTTGCATCTCGGCATCGTTGTCCTCGCCATCGGTCTTGCTGAGGACCCTGCTGGCTCTGTTCAAGTACCCAAGGCTGTCACGGAACCTCTGGAGATTGTAGCTAACGAAGCCCAACATATGCAGGGCCATGGCGACAGTGATCGGGCGGTCGCTGGACCGCTCGAGGATCTCGAGCGCCCGCCAAGCGAAAGACAGCGCCTTTTCTTGATCTGGGTGCCCAGTTGAATCGAGATGCTGACCCACATTCAGGCAGGCCAATCCGAGCTCGACGTCGTCATGACCCAATTGAGATTCCAGGGCTCTGAAGGCGGCGAGGATGTCGTCGGTGGTGGTAGCGGCCTCGAAGGCGTCGACGGGGTCGAAAGGCGGGGCCTTTTCGGTGGTTTCAGAGAAACGGCGAAGTGGGTAGCTGGGGAAACGATGGAAGAGGGTGGCCGACCTCCGCCTTCTCGCCTTACGCGGCCCCACGCGTGGCGATCTCGTGGCCGACCTCCGGAAGGGAAGGAAGAAGAGCAAATGGAGGAGGAAGAAGATGAAGAAGGGTATGGACCATAATACCCTTCTTAACCACACCATGGTTTGAATAAACCATGGTTATTTTAATTTTTTGACGGTCAATTTGACGGAAGGGCACAACCGGTGGCGGAGCAAGAAGTTAGGGGTACAACTGATATTACCAAAAGATAGGGGTATAACTGATATTGCGATATCTCGGAGGGGCAAAGTGATAAAATCCCTTTATATTATACCCAATTTGTTTATCAAATTTACAGTTAATGCCACTCCATCATCCAAGAAGAGTTGATCCCCCCTGCACCGCTCCCCCACCAGCGCCAAGCTTTGAGCCTCGCCACTTCCGTCATCGAGAAGCCTCGCGAACAGCTCCTCCATCCCTGCTCTCCCCTCCGTCGCCGACGAGCCCCGTGCCCAGCTCCTTCCCTCCTCCTCTACTCGAATGGTCTGTATGAACCGAAGCTCCCTACCCAGGTCCCATCCTGCTCCCTGCTACTCCCTGCCCCGGCTCCCCCCCCCCCCCCCACGCGTCGCTGCACACCTCTCCCCCCTGCGTCGTCCCCTCCCAAGCACCATGCCCCTGTGTCACTGCCCCTGCACCATCCCCTCCTAAGCTCCCTGGTCACCCCCCCCCCTGCGTCGCCCCTCCAAGCTCCCTGCTCACCCCCGGCGATGGAGCCCCCCACGGATGCTGCTTCCCTGCTCTCCCCCTGCCCCGTCTACTTTGCAGGATTCTTTTTCTATTTTTTTGGTTAATCCTAACCGTTGGATGGTAAATTGGTTAGGTTAACTCAAGACTAACCCAAGTAATTAACTCAAATATAGTTAAAATTGACGGCAGGGTTTGTTGGGTAAGACGAACCAAGTTTACGAGGTCGGAGGAGGAATTACAATGTTTCAAAGGTCGTAGTGGTAATTAGAAAAGATTATAGGGTCTGTCGGGTAAAAATCCCTATAACTAAAAACCTACCAATTGAAGTTATATATATAAAGATGTGTGCGATGGAATCTGGAGATCGGAAGGCATGAGTGAGGAGTTATCACAAGGATTTTCCAAATCGAGATCTGGAAGCACCTACACATGACAGTAGACCTCGACTGAACCCCAGAATCACGAATCGATGGGCGATATTGAGGATGACACCGAACGGAGGAAGATAACGGGAGAGCACCGGGAATTCTATATATATAGTTAAAGCTGGGTTTTCCCCAGTTCTGCTAACACGTGGGTCACTGTGTGGCCTCCCCTTCTCTATGCGCCTTGGTCTAACGTGGGATTTTTTATACGTTTTACCTAGCTTTAGACATGCAGCTTCCTAATGTAACGACACCAAACCCAATCCTCGATGCTTTCCCCTTCCCCTCTCCCTCGAATGATTCTTCACTTCCCCTCCACCTACCTCTCCAACACGAGCCTTTTTCACATCACCAATCACAGCATCTCTAAATCCTGTGCACTTCTACCGGAACTGAACTTGACGTTTCCAATCACTGTTGTCCGCTGCCAACATCGCATTCCTCGGGTGGAGGTACCGATTGTCAGGAGCCATCACGTAGAGCCAGAAATCTGCATCCTAATTCTGCGAATAACAGAATCGACCTTTTTCTGTGAGATGTTCTTGATGCCTTTGGTGCAAGAAATGTGCATGGATCCTCTTCGGCCCTTCATTCCTTCTTTCAGTTGTTTCTTAACTGGAGATTGAGCTGACGAACATCTCCTAAACAAAGCTTCACTTAGAGCTTTTTGACAATTCCGGAAGAACACGACATAAATCTAGATTGATTCTCCACCGCACGATCAGATCATGCCAACCTGAATCTCAACCATCGGTCGCTCTAGCAAAACACACATGGCTTATACATGACAAGAAAGAAGATATTTTGGGAGAAAATTACACTAAAGACCCTCAAACGTCTTGGCATTCGCAAACATATTCATTTTGCAGGTACATGTGCCACACTATTGATGAAACACGATTTTGTTACATTAGTTCACAGATATTAACCCCCTAGCATAGACTAGTGTCAATAAAAACCAGATAAAACATTGTACATATCTGAGTCTTAGAATAAAATTAAAAACCAGATATTGTAGTGTTATTATATCCTTAAAATGCTCAAAAAAAATATTTCTCCCTTCATTTGACCTCGTATGCATTTTTGGTTAAACGAAACTTGTATATCTCATCGAGATCTACAACTTTTATGTTTTGAGTTTTTTGAAATTCGACCATTTTATCCATCTTTTGCGAGGTTTTCTTCTTGAATAACCTGATTGGGCAACGTGGCGATGTCTGGTTGTGCCACATGGTCCGCTTCTTCGCGCGCCACGTGCCTCATGTTTTCCACCATCCGATCGCCCTCAGGATACTTTAATCCCCACCGCTCACTCCGACATCTATCTCCATCGTTCGATCAACCATCAGATAGCATCTCGTACGTCCGCCAACGCCTTTCTCTCCTCTTGCCACATGTCGCTTTCCACCGCCCGATCGATCTAAAGCGCCTCACATCTTCACCGTTCAACTGCGCTTCAATCCTAGCCCTCTGATCCATCTCCAAATTGAATTTGGATTGCCTACCTTCATCAATGTTTCCTCACGACACGTGGCGCTCTCCACGCTCCATCGATCTAATCCAAGCCGCACTTTAGCACCCATCCCTCGATCGTTGGATCACAGAATCAAACGGCCAAGAGATCGTCCCCTTTCTCCGGCTGACCTTCTTCCCCGCGTTCTCCACATTGCGCACCATTCACCCCCTTTCCATTTCCCCCATCTCCTCAGCCATCTCCACCACTAGCTGACCACCCCACAACCAAGATCGTTCTTCTATCACCCTCGTGGACACGATCACTCTCCACGATACCCTCTCCTTCGCTCCATATCTCCCACGCACAACACGACGTCCACCACCTGAATCACCAACTTCTCCTCCTCAAACAAGCCCTCACCGGCCACATTTCAACCTGTCCACCTTTACCAGGGGCTCCGCCTAGCACTACTACTCCTCCTCATGACAAGGGGAGGACGGATTGATGGCGCCAAGATGACGACACCCCCGGTGTTGACCCCTGGACATGGTAGGCCAGGCACCCAGTGCTCCGACACCGACTAGTTGCTCCTCACAACCGGGGGGTCCAGTGAAGACCGAGATTCGCTCAGAAGTCCAAGCACAGGACTTCGCTCCGTCAAAACCTTAGGTAAGTCTCCTCTGATCTTCCTTTGTATTGTCTTTAATTTCTCCGAATTTATTAGCATCATTCACATATTCTCACCCTCCATTTTTCATCAACCGAGATTCACCATACACCCACCTACTTCGCACACCGCTTCATGAGTTGTCTCCCCTTCTCCACGATGTAACCACGCCCACCCCATCTCCTCTCCGCCTCGCCAGAGACGAGCTCCGGTCTCCCATTTTCCCACCTGCATGAGACCCCATTTCACTCATTCCCTCGCACAAAACATAGGCTTCAGTTATTGGGACTAACATTGCAGGTACCCTTGTCAATGGTCGGAGCCATGGTCGGAGCAACCTCCGCGGGCTTTACCTCGGGCCTAGAGATGCCCTCGCACTCCTCAGACCGGCCAACTCCATCTCCGTGCTTCTACAAAGGCTTCAGACCTTCCAGGAGTCGGCACCGAGATTCATTTAGCTTGAGAAAAGGTGGCAGAGCACCAGTCTTCTCGCTGGAGCTCCAATATCGCTGCCACCCTCGCGACGGAGGAGCAAGCGCCAGACGTACAGGTATCGTCCGATTGGCTAGATCGGACGACCCACATGTAGCTACATCGTCGCCATCGCATGCTACATCTACCATGTGATCTTTGATGATTGGACGATCCCTACGCATCCACGTATCAACACCAAGACATTCCCAAGCCTCCAATCTGAGCTTCCAGGCTCAGGGAATCGAAGATATTCCAGAGCATCAGATGAGGGCACATAGCCAGAGCCTAGTCCGAGCCTCGCCCCGAACCTCCATTAACTATCGAGCCTTGTCCCACGTGCCAGTCACGTACGGGAGGGGGAATTTTGCAGGGAGGTCTAAGAGACTTCTTCGAATTGCATTCAGGTTCTACCATCACGTGTTACCCATACGTGCTTGGGGTAAATTGCAACTTAACCTCTCCAAGTTTTAATAATTACAATTTTCCCCGCATGTATGGGAAAATTTCAAGGAAGACCTTGTGCCTTATTTTATTTACATTTTAGTCCTTCCAGGGTCCTGTTTATAGCATTTGCTCTATTTATTTTCATATTTTCATGCATTTATGACTATGAACTCTGTTGTTGATATCCTGACATCCGAGTTCCGTTTGAGTTGATTTCAATGGCTTTTTGAAGCTAGTTTAATTACCTTTCTAATGGCATATTTTAAACTCCATTTGACACTTGAGATTTTGTTGATTAATTATAATCACATAGTATCACTAGCTTAATGTTTTTTATGCCATCAAGTAAATTGTTAATGAAATTAGGTTCATGAACTCTTTCGAAAATTAAGCATTTATTGATTGCTCTTTGATATAACTTAATTAGGGCATAATTGCATGTATCCTCATTTTCATCTGCTTCATGTAAAAAATCAAATAAAAATTATGTTCGTATTGTCTGCATCATGTCTTTATGTTCATCGACCTACGATTTCTTATTCAATACTTAGTATAAATAATAAGAGTCTATAGTCCTATTTAAGAGGCTCGTGTCCCTAAGTTTGGCCTTGGGCTTGCCCAAGTAAAATAAAATTCAATCGCTTTTGATTAATTGATATTGATTAAAGTGATTTTTGATGGATCCAATTCGTCCGACTATAATGCACTGATTCTACGTAATTAGAGGTCGAATTCCGGGTCCGTCAATTGGCATTGTTGCCGGGGACACATCTCATCTTTAATTTTATTTGATTGAGTGTTATTTTCTAATTCACAGGTCTTGTTTGTGTTTAGCTTACATTATTGAAATTTTTTTGATTGATATCTAACACATGCTTTTTGTGCAGGGTCCCTCACGATCAAGGAGGCGAGGAGCAGGAGTTCCTCGCTGCGAGGAGACGTAGAAGCAACATTGGAGAAAAATAAAAGAAAGAAAGAAAAAATTCTTGCATTTTATTTTTCATTTAATAATCATATTTATAGTGATCTTCATTTGAAGACTCGTGCGTGTAAATGAACGAAGTATTTGTGGTTGTATGGATTACGTAACTTGAGTGTCGACCTAGGATCAGGCATGCGACTCTCCGAACTATAGTCACGTTTTTATTCTATGTGTTTGATAGGTAGGACACACAATAATTCTAGACGTACGTAAATATTGCTTCACTTAGCTAAAAATAAAATCTATTCTTCCCCACCAATAGAAGCATGTTAGGTGTGATTTTTCATCGACTTGCATGCATTCGGTTTTGATTTTAATTCAGTATTGTTTTCACGAAAATTTTCTCAAGGCACTGTAAGTTTTCTATCTTAGCTTAAATCGTTATTTTATCGACTGCATTGCCTTTTTCTCGACCTCCCTTTCTGACTTGATCACCTAGGATTAATGGAAATTGGGATGAGCGGTAGATGATTGATTGATTGATTTATGTTCACATTAAAACAGTGATGGCCTCGAGCTAATAATTGGGACTATTAAATGTAAATTGACCTAAAATAGAGTAAAATCATGTTTGGGGTGACCAACACCCTTTGTTTACATAGGATGTTTTTATTTGACATTTTTCTTAATCCTTGCGTAAATTAGATTGTTTTTAATCATTAATAAAAATGAAAAGATACTAACCAACACTTGTTGGTTTCACGTGTGAATTGGTGAATTAAAGGGTATTGTATGCTTGATTGAGCCTTGATTGCTCCGACACCTTCCCCTATACCTTAGGTGCTCCATTCATCTCCGAAGATTCACTCGCTCACGTGTACATCCATCCTAACTTCTTCGTTTGCCTCATGTCTCCCTAGCATCATTTATACACCTCTTTACTTAGGCTACTCTCAGCCTAAGTATGGGGGGGACCTGAGTCCCTGTAATTTTTCTTACTCATTTATCCTGTCCTTGATACTTAGGTTATTTCTAACCTAAGTATAGGGGGCATCCTCCTCGGTTCGTATATTTTCCTATACTTTAAATTAAGCTATGGCTTCGTGTCACTTAGTGCTAGGAGGACATATCAAAATTTATGTATAGGGGGGTATACCATGTATACTATATATATGTACTTTAGCCATATCTTGATATTTTGAAAAATTTTGGAAAATTTTAATTTTTTGGGCTAAAGTATACTCTTATGAACTAAGCCGACAAAATGTTTTCAAAGGCTAAAAGAATTTCTACTATGTTACATTATTTTTGAAGAAAATATTTTGAAAAATGATTTGAAAAATGGATGTTACTTATTTGGAAAAATCATTTGAAAATTTTTTTGAAATATATGTGTGTGTGTGTGACATGGTTTGAAAAAAAAATCTTGATTTTAAGGAAAATGATTTTAACTTGTGTTCTAAAAATGAAAAAAAATCCTTTAAAATCCAAATTGACTACTAAACGTAAATAAGTAGCCTCTTTTCAGTGAGAGTCTCCCTTAGTAGAGTATGTGATTTAGAGGACATCATGTAAGGCTCCGTCCTCAAACAAAGGGTACCGTTCTACGGCCTGTACTTATACATATACTGGCTGAAAGCATATGCAACTACTCATTTGAGTTTAGGCAGTCATTAGGCCTTTTAAAGTCTTCATACAAAAATTAAAAATTTAAAATAAAAAATGATGAATCAAGGAGATGGATTTGATCCCCGACATCTTCACTTCCACGCAGAGTCAGTGATGTCGAGAACACCTGGTTTATGAGGTCTTGAGATCTAAAGTTAACTAGCCTTAGCCATTAGGATCTTCGACTTAAATATCCATATTTCCCTAGTTTGCCAGATTTACGTGCTGTATTGCATGCTTAGTCTCAACCCTTAAGAATATGATTAGCACTTCACATGCACGATTGTGATCACGATGAGATGAGTTGAATTTTCACTTGAGGAACTTGGATGAGGGATTCAAGTCTGGACTCAAGTTAATGATGCTCGTGGATGGGATAAAATCATTGAAGGCTTCATGAAACCTGAGTGCCAGCAATTTTAGCTAGTTTGAGAACTTGATTCTCGTATTAATCTATTGATATTCACCTAAGTGTCAGGGTGTGTTAAAATAGAAAAATTGTCGATCAGTGTGCGTTAACTCTTGGTAAAAGCAGTGGATCTAGCCAAAAATAATACAAAGCAATATCAATGTTGAAAGAAAAGATCTCATTCCACAAAGTCAAATATCAACAGAGCTTCCACCAAAGGCGAGCACTCCCAACCATTTTCAAGTGTCCACTTGGACCAACTCTATTAGGATCAGGAGTCGGGCTTGCACCAAAAAAGGACTCTGCATTTTAAATGCTACAAGGCTGGGTGTAGAAGGTATAATAAATACTCAAAAAGGCACACCCCGATGTATTCCTAGAAAAACAAGTGCAGACGACTCCAACTTCTCTTGATGGACGCACTGATCAACACCAAAAACATGCGTTGAGTTAATAAGGCACTCGAGAGGATCCTTCTCCCAATGAGAGGGAGAGAAGAAATGACACAAGCCTAAACCCTCTATCAACTGGCCTGCCACCTACACTTCTAAGTCTGACAACTAAAGAGATGGTGGATTGGATGCAATATTTGATTTATTCCCTAGAGTTGAGGAATGGGTCCTTAGGAGAATTTCTTGGCCCGGGACCTTGGGTGACGTTGCGACTCTACTCTCATGATCGCGGTCAACACTTAATGTCATATCCTTAGCTTATATGTATATAAGAAAGAGTCTGGAAAAATTAGAGAAATTGGATACCTCTTGATTAAGGCTATGATTAGCTCTGAGATTTTGGATCTCTAAAATTGGGAGTTCTTGAATGTTACAGATCCTATACACACGTGCACAATCCAGGGTTAATCTAGCTCATTCATTTTTGAAATGCTCGGGGACGAGCATAGTTCAAGTATAGGGGGTGATGAAACTCAGTTTCATTATATTAATTCACAAATATTAACCCCCTAGCTTAGACTAGTGTCAATAAAAACCAGATAAAACATTGTACATATATAAGTATTAGAATAAAATTAAAAGTACAAAAAAATAACAAACTAAAATTGTAGCGTTTTTATACCCTTAAAAACACTTACAAAAATATTTCTCCCCTAATTTGACCTCATATAGATTTTTTTTGTCAACATGAAAATTGTATCTCATCGATATATATAACTTTCATGTTTTGAGTTTTTCGAAATTCAGCCATTTTCTCCATCTTTTGCGAGGTTTTCTTCTCGAATAACCTAATTGGGCCACATGGCGCTTTCTAGTTGCACCACCTGGTCCACTTTTTTACGCGCCACATACCCCATGTTTTCCACCGTCTGATCGCCCTCTAGACACTTCAATCCCCACCATTCACTCCAACTTCTATCTCCACCATTCGATCAACCATTAGATAGCATCACGTATGTCCGCCAGCGCTTTCTCTCTGCTTGTCACGTGTCTCTTTCCGCCACTGCCCGATCGATCTAAAGCGCCTCACATCTTCACTGTTCATCTGCCTTCGATCCTAGCCCTCTGATCATCTCCAGATTGAATCTGGATCGCCCGCCTCCGCCAACATTTCCTCACGACACGTGACGCTCTCCACGACCCTCGATCGTCCCTCCATCGATCTAATCCAAGCTATGCTTTAGCATCCATCCCTCGACTGTTGGATCGTGGAATCCATCGTCCAAGAGATCGTCCCATTCCTCTGGTTGACTTCTTCCCCACTTCTCCACATTGCACACCATTCACCCCCTTTCCATTTCCCCCATCTCCTCAGCCATCTCCACCACTCGTTGACCACCCCACGAACAAGACCATTATTCCGTCACCCTCGCAGACACCATCACTCTCCACGATATCCTCTCCTTTGCTCCATATCTCACACGCACAACACGACGTACACCATCTGAATCACCAACTTCTCCTCCTCAAATAAGCCCTCATCAGCCACATTTCAACCCATACACCTTTACGAGGGGCTCTGCCCACCACTACTCCTCCCCCCCATTATAGGGGAAGGACAGATTGATGGCACCAAGATGACGATACCCCTGGTGTTGACCCCTGACCATGGTAGGCCAGGCACTCGGTGATCTGACGCTGACGAGCTACTCCTCACAACCGGGTGGGTCCAGTGAAGACCCGGGCTTTACTTAGAAGTCCAAGCACATGCCCTCGCTCCCCAGGTAAGTCTCCTCTAATCTTCCTTGGTATTGTCTTTAAATTTCTCCGAAATTATTAGGATCAATCACATACTCTCACCCTTCATTGTTCATCAACCGAGATTCACCGTACACCTACCTACTCCGTGCACCACTTCATGAGGCGTCTCCCCTTCTCCACGATCTGACCACGTCCACCCCGTCTCCTCTCCACCTTGTCGGAGACGAGCTCCGATCTCCCATCCTCCCACATGCATGAGGCTCCGTTTCACTCATTCACTCACATAAAACGCAAGCTTTGCCTATTAGGACTAACGTTGCAGGTACCCTCATCAATGGTCGGAGCTATGCCTGGAGCAACCTTCGTGGGCTTCACCTCCGGCCTCGAGACACCCTCGCACTCCTCAGACCAGCCAGCTCCGTCTCCATGCTTCTATAAAGGCTTCAGACCTTCCAGGAGTCGACACCGAGCTTTATGATGCTTGAGCGAAGGTGTCAGAGCTCCAGGCTTCTCGCCGGAGTTCCAATATCGTTGTCACCCTCGCGGTAGAGGAGAAAGTGCCAGACGTACAGGTACCGTCCGATTGGCTAGGTTGGACGACCTATATGTAGCCACGTCGTCGCCATCGCATGCTACAACTACCCTCTGATCTTCAATGATCGGATGGTCCCTACGCGACCACATGTTAACACCAATACATTCTCGAGCCTCCCATCCGAGCTTCCAGGCTCGGGGAATCGAAGCTATTTCAGAGCACCATATGAGGGCACATAGCCAGAGCCTAGTCCGAGCCTCACCCCAAACATCCATTGACTACCGAGCCTTGTCCCACGTGCTAGTCACATGCGGGATGGGGAATTTTGCAGGGAGGCCCCAGAGACTTCTTCGAATTGCATTCAGGTCCTACCATCACATGTTACTCACACGTGCTTGGGGTAAATTGCACCCAAACCCCTCCAAATTTTAATAATTGTAATTTTACCTCATGACGTATGGAAAAATTTTAAGGAAGTCCTCTCTACTTATTTTATTTACATTTTAGTCCTTCCAGAGACCTGTTTGTAGCATTTGCTCTATTTATTTTCATGTTTTTCTTGCATTTATTCCTACGAGCTCTATTGTTGATATCTTGACATCCGAGCTCCGTTTGAGTTGATTTCAGTGGTGTTTCAAAGCTAGTTTAATTACCTTTCTAATGACATATCTTAAACTCTATTTTGACACTTGGGATTTTGTTGGTTGATTCTAATCACATAGTGTCACTAGCTCAATGATTTTTATGCCATTAAGTAACTTGTTAATGAAATTGGCTTCATGAAATCTTTCTGAAATTAAGCATTTATTGATTGCTCTTTGATATAACTTAATTAGGATATAATTTCATGTATCCTCATTTGCATCTACTTGCATGTAAAAAATCAAATAAAAATTATGTCCGCATTGTCTGCATCGTGTCTTTATGTTCATTGGCCTACGAGTTCTCAATTCAACACTTAGTATAAAAAAATAAGAGTCTAAATTCATACTTAGGAGGCTCGTGTCCCTGAGTTCGACCTTGGGCTTGTCCAAGTAAAATAAAAATCGACTGCTTTTGATTAATTGATATTGATTAAAGCAGTTTTTGATGGATCCAATTCGACCGACTACAACCCACTAATACCACATAATTAGAGGCTGAATTCCAGGTCCATCAACTACTCATGTGATAAAAAAGAGTTGAAGGCATTTTGCTTGAATTCCCATTGATATTGTGATTTTGTAAACAGGTTTCCATACAGGTCGATTCACATGATAGCACATGTGCTTACCTGTTTGCTGCACGGATACCCCACTTTACTACATATTACATGTGCATGGATACTTCCTATATTAATACCACTATATACTATATTAAAATACCTAATACATATTAAATCAAATATGTATATTTAAAATAAAAAAATACATAATAAAATACATGACACTATATGTTATATATTAAACGAAGTATTTCAAATTATTATTATTTTTCTATTTTTATAAATAAAATACAAAAATACATAAAAGTTATATTACTTGTATATCGCCGTATGCTAAATCATAAACGAAAATCAAATAAAACTAAATATAAAAACTTTAACAAAAAAATCAAAACTTTGTCAATTCATAACTAATTTAAGAAACCATAAAAATGTACAATAGCTACTTTTAATGGTATTTGAATATTCAATACATTAAAAATAATCTGTCCACGGGATGTGTGGTGATATTGTGGGAAGGAGGATCGATATGGACTCGGTCTATATCCATTTTTCTGAATACTTTTTTGATGAGCAACACTCAAAGTTTCACTAATATATAACTAAAATGCATCTTTAAGAATAATTGGAGCAACATGATGTGACAATCTTCCCCATTCATAGAAACTAACAAATTAATTTCTTTAACAATAAAATTTTCTTTGTAGATAAAATTATGTTCTAATGAGGTAATATATCTTTTTGACTAAGTTTACCTTTAGGTATCTTGAGCTTTTTGAACGCCTAAAGCAATAATTTATGCAAGTATATTTCCTTTTACTTATGCTCTCTATTTAAAATCTTATATATTGTAAATTTTGATTTTATTTTTTATAATTTGCTATATGTTAGAACTTAGCATATTTTTGTTTGGATTCTTTTCATTTATTGAAAATATTACTCACTATAATCTAATGAGCTTAACTGTCCAACATTTTTTCAGAGTTTTATTATTTTTTACTATGCATTCAATTTATACTTTTTATTTCCTTATATATTTACTCTGTATTTTGTAGGTACTCTTTTAGGAGTTGGAGAGAATATAAATCATTTTATATTTGAATCAAGAGGTGAAATTATAAATTTATTTTTTTTTCAATATTTAACATGTAACTGTAATATTGACCATATTATAACAACATATTCAAATATAAAATTATTAATCGACTAATAGATTTATAAAATTTGTTCTTTCACTCCATTATTATATGATAAATCTCTATGCTTACATGGTCTGTGAGGCATAATCCCTCGCCTTCGGGCTAATCTGTGAGATACATGCATGAATCAACTTCACTGATCAACTATGTAATGATTTTGTTGGGGGTATGTAGTGGTTCAGCAAACTTTACAAGCACCTTCATATAATCCGAACCTAAGATGAGGCTTCCCTTTTTCAGAGCGTCGACTGGGCGTGTCCGGTGCTTTTTGACTACATTATGCTTAGAATTAAGATACCCCATGCATGCCAAATTTCCTCCTCTTCCTGCTCGCCTAATCACCCGTCACTTCTGTCATTCACTCCTTGTCCCTGGCTTCTTATCCGTTGTCATCAAGAATTGCAGACAACCACTCCGATTAGACCTTTCTTTCTTTTCAGGGGGTCTTGGTGGAAATCCCGCTGGGCCTTTCATCTTTGCACTCAGACGCCTCCGGAGAAGGCTTGCCCTTTCAGATCAGGGCCAGTAAGACCGGACAGATGATCCATATGCCTTGTATTAGTCACTAACCACTAGATATCAGTGCTCTACTTTCAGCATATATAAGAAAAAGAGCATGGTGAGGGAAAAGTTGCCCTTCTTTGGTTAAAGGCGGATTTGACGTGTGCGAGGCTGCGAATCATGTTTATTCCCTTTACTCTTTTTCATTTCATTCATTTTTTATTTTTATTTAAACATTTCAAAATAAGCCCGGGATTTATTTAAACATTTCATTTAAACTGCTTAAGATGGTTTGGACATTTGCAAAGAAGATCAGCTGATGCACCAGTTAGGAGGTGCGAGTGTTGGGATGTTGAGCCGGCTAAGAGAGGGCGAGGACGACCCAAGAAGTGTTGGAAAGAGACCATACGAAGGGATCTTAGTTTTGTGGATGTAAGCCCGGGATTGGCCCAAGATAGATCTGAATGGAGGCGAAGAATCCATGTAGCCGACCCTACGTAATTGTGGGAAAAGGCTTTGTTGTTGTTGTAAACATTTCAAAATAATATTTAAATTCTCATTAAAAATCAATTTATATTCCGTCGCGAAGCATGAGTTACATCCTAATATGGTGAAAGTGGGTGAAACCCTTCGAATGAAACTCTTCTCCTATCTTCAAGGCACGTGTCAGGAGGAAGCCAAAATGCTTACAGGTGTAGACATGGGAGCAGATATGTGGCACATGCCCCAAAAAGAGAGAAAAATGTCGATACATGTGAGAGAGAAAGTATGCATATGCAATAGAGAGGAGAAGAAGATGATTTTCAAAGAAGTAGTGTTTCCACGTGGCAAAGAAGGGGCCTTCCATGAAGAATCCATCTTTAGTTATTTATAAGATAACATTTTTAAGCAAATGAAACATTTTGTTATTTTGAATGAAAATAACAATGCAATATAAATTATTAAGGGTAAAATGGAGCTGCTCACTGGGGAGCTAACCTGGCTCCCCGTCTTATTTTTCCTTTTTTTTATATTTTTTTTGAAAAAAATAAAATCCATAGGTTTTCATCATTATATCCCTGTATTATGTCATTCAAGTTTCGTGCGAACGTATACTCCTACGACCTCCATCCAGACAATCATTTTTTAACGGTCGCATAATTGTTGAAATTGATCCCATCTGGATGAAGATCGTATGAATCTCCGTTTCACACGAAACTTGGATGGCATAGTACATGGATATAGTTATGAAAATTCGCGGATTCATTTTTCAAAAAAAAGACGAGAAGTTAGTCAACTCCTCTACGAGCAGCCCCATTTTACCCAATTATTAACCCATCTACCTATATTATACGTGCTTAACACAAACCTAATAATAAGGCAGGGTTCAAGTCCCAGCTCAAGGCCTGATCCAGGTTCAATCGAGCTGGTTTACCGAGCTCATCAGACTAGAAACCAATCGGGGTCCGAATCGAGTTCATGCGACGTGACCCGAGTTTTGTCTACGTTGCTCGCCGACCCGCCCCGACCGGAAATTGAGTGCGCAAGCGCGTGTTAGGGATGGGACTCGGAGGGCTCCTCCTACGCTCCGTCGCGCGGTCTCTGGCCGCCGCGCGCCGCCTCCCCGCGTTATCACCTCCGCTACCTCCACCCCCGTCGAGCCCGCTCACGGGAGGCGCGCCGGCCTTCCTCCGCGGGCCGTGGCTCGTCCCCTCCTCCAGTCTCCACACCTCCACCTTCCGGCACCTCGTCGACACCCGACTCCCTAAGAGGAGGCCTGGACTGGCGCCTCGCAAGAAGCGCGCTGCGCTCAGACCTAGAGGTATTCTTCAAACTTCTACTACAACTTAGCCATGGGTTTGCCTTTTTTGAATGTGCCCGGAGGACGTCAACCTCGTTTCTTGAGTATGGTGTCCTGGTGATGCCGCACTATTTTGTTTTGTTGGAGTATTTGAGTGTGTGTAATATGAGTTGTAGCAGGGTAAATGGATTTTGGGGAGATCCATTTACTCCATCTATTTGTTTAGTTCCACATCTACCAATGATGGGACTTGGGACTTGGAGGCGTGGAGGCTATATAAGAAGCTCCAGATCTCCTTTATCCATTGAGAAAAACAATATATAAGAAGCCTCAGACCTCCTGTATCCATTGAGAAAAACAATAGACACACCATCCCTATGAGGCATTCTCCCGTGGTTTCATCCCGCTCCTTAGGGAGTAGGGTTCCACGTTAAACCTTGTGTTGTATGTTTCATCTTTTTGTTATTGCTCTGTTTATCATTATCGCTTCTGCATGTTTATTTTCTAACATGGTATGAAAGCGGGTCGGTTTTCGATGATTTGTATTTGTAGTTGTTCAAGATTTGAGATTTATTTTTCGGTTTTGTAGTTTTATTCTTTGATTTAAGTTCATTGCTATGGTTCAATTTCTGGAGATAGCCTACCGCCCTTTTGCTATAGAGTAGGGTTTTTCTGAAGCCTACTCGGGTGTCTCCAGCGCCTCCTTCATCCCCTTCAAATCATGGCGGCAAGCCTCAGGCCGCATCTCCATTGCGGCACCATGCTGCACTAGCTCCAGTTCAGATCTTGCACGATGATAGTTCAGATCTCGCGGCCCTTCCTCTCACGCTCCGACGCATCTCGCGGAGCTCCACCTCGCGCAGCAGGCGGCGCGACCAGGCGTGACTCCCGGGAGCCCCACACCTTGAGCTCCTCCTTTCATGGCGCTATGCGCTCCCATTTCTCACACATCAGCACTCGACGTCGCTCCAGCATCAACTCCGATGGCATATGGTATCTACAACTGTGCGGAACCTTGCGCGTGAAAACTCCGCAAGGACTCCAGGCGAGGAACCTCAGGCGCGTCCTCTTGGCGTTGCCAGGCGCTCCGCTGATCCAACCTTCATACAGCGACATAAAGAAGAACCTCCTACGACGGAGTAGGCGACACAACCTCCCAGCGCACGACCCTTGCACGACCTCCCAACCAGTACAACACCCCTCGCGTACCTTCCTCCAAACATGCGGCACTTTCGAGCTTCCTCCTCCAGGAGGCAGCGACGATTCAGCTCCCACCCCACCCCCTCACGCGAAGCACGACAACGCTCCTCCAACGGGGCTTCTCCAGCGCGACCCTTGGCGGCGCGAACCCCAGGCGCAGACGGCGATGCTCCCGCCTTTAACGACGTCTTTTCCAGAGAGGTCCCACGATTGGGAACCCTAGAACCTCGTGAGATATTTAAAAAAACATTCTTTTTAAGCAAGTGAGCTGTGGCCTGAGAAAAAAGGGGGTGACATGCATGATTTTCTTTTGTTAGAGTGGGCTCAAGATGTACGGTCCAAATATAAATGAAAAAGAAAGGAGCGTCAACAGTAAAAAAGATTTAAAAAAAAGGTCGCATACAACTCAAAAGCCATACGCATATTTTTTAAAAAAAGAGAAGCCGTAAAAAAGGAAACAACTTTTAAAAATGACGATTTAAAAAAAACCGTTAAAAAATAATGAACCATTTATGACGGCTATTAAAAATGATGATGAAAATAGCCAGGAAAAAAAGTAAAGCTGAAAAAAATATTGATCGGCTTATTTGGTTTGTTTACCCTCATATTCATGTCTTCTCCCAACTTTATCGATATTCATTTTCTGACAAGTATGGGAGAAATGGGGAGTATTGTGTAGAGACACAGGTCTGTTCTGTGATCCAGATTCAGATGTCAGATTCCAGGCCAACTAGTTGTTCAGACTCTATAGATTTCAGATGAAGATATTTCCATTCCAGACTCGACATTCAGATTGGTCAGAGTCCGAGTTCGAGGCACTCCATGTTTGAGTGACCCATTTTTCGAGTTCTCCAGAGAGACTCCAGTTTCAGACACGCATGAGTATGCAGTCTTTTCAGATGAGCAAGTGTTTGCCATCTTTTGTAGTAGTCCCCATCCTTGTGCTGTCAGCCAGAGTTTTCATGTGAGTCATAGGGACTCCAGAGTAGAGGACCATTCCCTATGTCATGTGGGCAAGGATTTTCATGTGATATCATAGGTACTCCAGAGTAGAGCACTATTCTTTGTGCCAGATGGAGCGCTGGTGGAGAGTGCGAAGCTCGGGAGCGTTGGTGGGAGCGCAGGCGGGCTCGACGGAGGCGGCTGGTCCCTCTCTGGGGGGGGGGTTCTCCTCGCTTTGGGGAGGGGAAGGTTGCGTTCTTGTGAATCGTAAGGGTGTGGCTTCTCCTCGTGAGGAGGGGCTTCGGGATATCGCGGAAGGAAGGGTATCAGTGGATGCTGGTGTTGGTTCTCTCGTTGATGGGGAAGTCGGAAAGGGGAAGAGTGTGGATTGCAGCGAGGAGGAAGGGCGGAGGGAAGAATATGGTGGTGCGTTGCATGGTGTTGGGGGTGGAGGGGAGTGGGTGCATGTCACCCACAAAAAGCATGAGAGGAGATGCTTTCGGTATGGGACTCGGGGACATGTTGCGTCTTTCTGTAGTGCTCCTCCGAGATGTCTCGACTGCGGGAGGGTGGGTCACCGTAGGGCCACCTGCAGGTTCAGATTCGTTCGTCGTGCCGATGATGGTGCTGTGCATAGTGCTGTTCGTCAGGTCGGGCGGAGGAGTTCCTCTATGATAGATTCTCGCAGGGATAATCGTAGCCTCGCGTCGGTGGTTACGGGTGTTCGAAAGGGAGCGGGTGGCTCGAAAGTGGATGGTGTTTCAAAGGTTGTGGGTGACTCGGTAATGACTAAGGGTGTGTTTGGAGGGGGAGCTACAGTAGTCGCTGCTGGTGGGATGGATGGCATACAGGGGGAAGGCACCTATGCTGTGATCGGTTATGCGTTGTGGGGATGCATCTCCATGGAGGCTGTTAAGGGGCACCTTCTCGGTTTCCTTGGTCTGCGGTTTACGGGGGATGTTGTGGCTCTTGATGCTCGGCGATGCTACGCTCGGGGATTATCCATGATGCAGACTTTGTGCAAAACGGAGGGTTGGACGATATTATTTGGCGGCCTCTTCGCTTTGCTGACGGGACGATTAGATGTCGATGTTTGCGTGGCGGAGGTTCGTGGGGTTCCTTTCCTATCCAGGTCGGTGCACTGCTTGGGGCAGGCTCTCCGGCGATGGGGGTCGGTACTTGCGGTGGTTGATGATGGGTTAAAGCCGGGCTCGGCTCCAGATGTCACGCGCGTGCTGCTGGAATGCAACAAGAGTTTGATTGATGATGCAGGTGACTGGGTTTTCTGCGAGTCTTTGGAGGTTGGTCGTTTCAAGTTCAAGGTGGAGATGTTGATCGTCGAATCCCCACCGCCGCCGGAGGTTCCGATGATATTCGATGTCGCCTCGCCTTCTTCGTTGGCGGTGGGGTTCCCGAGGGAGGCCTTGCATGGTTCGCCCCGCGAGATTGATTTGGTACGACCCATGGAAGGACATATCGATATCGATATCGTTTCGATATCGTGGCGATATCGATATATCGGTGATATATCGTCGATATATCGCCGATATATCGCTATATCTAGGAATCTTTCTGAAGAAAATGCCTGAAATCAGATATATCGATATATCGATTTCGATATCGGTCCCATGTCGATATCGATATATCGTTGATATATCGCCGATATATCGGGATACGACCTTCCATGGACCCTTGGGCTTCTCTCCTCGGGCCATGTGTCTGGTATCCCAAAGGGTCTCTTTGTCTGTTGAGGTGGCAGGGATGGCTTCCCCTTTCTATGCGCCGCCTTGATCTTGGCCGCAGATCTCGGATCCGGGCTTTGGTTTGCGCTCTCGGATCCTTACACAGGTCGGGCCCAGGGAGAATCAATTTCTTTTGCTGCTTTCTCTGCTGGCGGAAAGGGCCTCTCGGGCTCCCTTCCTGTTCGGTGTTCCTCGACCGTGATGGGCCCTTCGGATCCGTCTTCTTTCTTGGCCCATTCGTATGGGGGCGGCTGGGCCCTCCCTTTATTTGGCTCTTTCGGTTCGGCGTCTGTTACCACTGCCATGGTGCCGTGCGTCTCCAGCGACTCCTTGGAGGATGTGGGATGTTCTTCGAGCAATTCCGCCTTGCAACCGGATGAAGCCCTTGCGACCTTGACATCTGCTGCCCTCTCTTATGCTGCGCCTCCTCTGACGCGTGGGATGGAGGTCACGCGATCTGCCGATGGAATTCCTGATAAAAGGTCCGGGAAGAGATACAGACAGAGGAATAGGACTCGACCATCGGTCTCCGAGCCACAGTCTTGCTCTGCCCTAAAATATTCGTTGCGGAGGCCTCGGGGGTGGTCTGAGTTCAGGGGCAATACGTTGTTCCTCTATGAAGATTCTTTCATGGAACGTGCGGGCTTTACTAAAAAAAATGGAACGTGCGAGGGCTGGGGGACATGGGCAAGAGGAGGACCATGGGATCGCGTTTCATTGAGTGGGGCTGTGATGTCGTGATGCTGTAGGAGACAAAGCTTCACACCATCAACAATGTTCTATGGAAATCGTTCGGTGCGGGAGGCATTGATGAGGTCAGGGCTCTGGATGCTGATGGCGTGTCTGGCGGGTTGTTGATTGCGTGGAGATCGTCGCGTATGGTTTGTGGCTCGGTGCTACGAGGTAGGCACCTCATCTTGGTTCTCTTGGTTTGTGCCGCCTCTTCTGTGCCAATTGCGATTTCTTGTGTCTACGGGCCTTGCTGTCATATTCGGAGGAGAGAATTGCGGGAAGATCTGCGGGAGGCGAGTAGGGCTTTTGCGGGTACCCCTTGGCTCATAGGAGGGACTTCAATGTAACTCTTCGAACCTCGGACAAACCACGGTTCAGGGGTGGTCAAGACGCGGGTTCTTCGGATTTTGCTGAAGTTGTGGGCTCTTTGGCCCTCGAGGTCTTGGATGCGGGGGATATCGCATACACCTGGAGGAATTCCAAGTCTCGCTCCCGTATTGATAGATTTTTGGCCTCTGTTGAGCTTATGGATTGCTTCACGCTGTCCTCTGTGGCTGCTCGGCCGCGGACCTTATCCGATCACACGCCGATTCTATGGGACTCTGGTGATTCACCTACGGTGAGGGGTCTCTTCAAATATGAGAGGAGTTGGTTGCTGGAGGATAATTTCAGGGAGATGGTGGCTTCTCATTGGTCCGGCGTGCAGGCTGTTGGTTCGACGGCTTCTAAGTTTGTCCAGAAACTCGATTCTTTACGCACGAGGCTGAGCTCTTTGAAGAAGGACTCCATGTGATGCAGCGTGGAACCAACGGATAGGGCCCAATGTTTATCTAATTTTATTGGTCAATTTTATTTACGTTTAGTGTCTTTAATTAAATAAATGAGATCGCCTGCGATATCAATAAATCAGTTAGAGATTTTTTTGAATTTCAAATTAGGTAGTTAGTCGGTTAATTAGTTAAAGTCCAATTAGGATGATTAGTTGTTAAATTAAATTAGTTTCCTATTTTTGTAATCTCATCCCTTCTATATAAAGGGATGAGGGTCCAATGTTTTGGAGGAGTTCAGTATGTTATCAATTTGAGATTTATTCTCTCTCTTTATCTCTCTTTCTCCTCGCGGTCTACGCGTTCTTTCTCCTTCAACCTCGCGCAACAGGCGTGTTCTTCTCCTCAGTCCCTCTATTTTCTCCACCGAAATTCCACCGTTCAACTTTTTAAATTTTATCGTCGCGCGTCAATTCAATTCTGCATCATTTGGTATCAGAGCATGGCCTACAAATCGTCCTCACGATCTGACGATCCGTACAGACATGTACGCCGACATGCGACGAAATACTATCATTCGTCGGAGCGTAAACGGCAATCCGACGAAGAATTCCGGTCCAAATGTCAAGAATTCTTAGCCGGATGTCGAGAAATACTCGCTGAATCCAGGGCTATGCGCGCCGCCAGATAGAAGGCTCCAGCGACCTCGATCACCGAAGCCGTTATCCCGAGTTTTGGCGAAGATAACTCCGCCGTGGAGGAAGATTCGGTTGCTGTCCAGATCATCCCGGAAGAGAAAATCGACGTCAACAACAAACCTCTCGCAGTCCAGGCCGCTTCGGATCAGTCCACATCGACGATATCGCCTCCAACGATCGCCTCGACCCCGTTGCAGCCCTACCTCGTGATTCCCACACCGTCGGTGACTAAGCCAACCCCGGTTCTCCCTCCCGCCTGCGCCTTACTGCACCGCACCCCACCGATCGTCTGCACCTCCCCCAGCGCGCGCAGCCTCGCTCCCCGCCTTTCCCCCTCGCTGCCCCGCATCCATGTCTCGCCGCCCCTCCTCCCCCACGCGTTCCCCGCATCCCCTGCGCCCCTCCTGCGCCTCCAAGCACGCATCACCCACCTCAGAACCCCGCCTATCCACTACAACCCCCTTCGCCTTCCCCTCCCGCGCCCAGTCCCCGCCACCCGCAGCTTCTCCTCTTCCCCAACCCTCGCCACCGCCCTCCACACCCGATTCCCTCCCTCGCCTCGCCCCTCCCGGGTTCCCCCTCTCCCGCACGTTGCTCGCGCAACCCAGTCCCCCCTCATCGCCGCTAACCTCCCACCGACCCCCCCTCTCCTCGCCAGATGCGCCCGTGCGGACCCGTCGTCGACGCCTCCTTCAATCTCGGCCCCGTCGCCCCTACTGTGGAAGAAAGGAACCCTAGCACGGGAACTCCATACTGGAGAAACCACAACCCTGAGATTTGGGGTTGAGAGAATATTTGGGAAAAATTACAAGCAAACCCCCCCTTGCAATCAGTTTTATCCAAAGGGACAACTCAAGAGACCCTCGTATACAATTCGCTTAAATGAAGGGGTGCGAAAATTGCGGCCAAGCCCCCGGCTGCGAAAATATTTAAAGAAAAGGGCTGAACATAAGAAATCTGGGGACCCTCCTTATCCTATTAGGACTAGGACCTTGGGGTTCATCTATATAAAGACCCCATGGCTTCCTTCATTGGCCACATCTCCTCCTCTCCTTTCATTGTGTTATTGCTTTGCTATGGATCCTCCAAGAGCTACGTTGTTAATGCCTCATCAATTCTTCAATCATCACAAGGAAGAGACAACAATCAAGAAGACGCCGCCGTTCGTGCCACACATGTTCTTCCACCACGAAGGCCGCGTCACCCACACCCGCGTATGGATCCCGCCATTCGCTCCACCCCAATTCATCCAGAAGATGACTGAGCACGCAGATTCAACCTCCAAGCCTGCAAATCCAGCAATTCGTCAGGAGACGAATTTTTAAAGCGGAGGAGAGTTGATGCAGCGTGGAACCAACGGATAGGGCCCAATATTTATCTAATTTTATTGGTCAATTTTATTTACGTTTATTTAAATTGTTGTGTCTTTAATTAAATAATTGAGATCGCCTGTGATCTCAATAAATCAGTTAGAGATTTTTTTGAATTTCAAATTAGGTAGTTAGTCGGTTAATTAGTTAAAGTTTAATTAGGATAATTTGTTGTTAAATTAAATTAGTTCCCTATTTTTGTAATCTCATCCCTCCTATATAAAGAGATGGGGGTCCAATGTTTTGGAAGAGTTCGGTATGTTATCAATTTGAGATTTATTCTCTCTCTTTATCTCTCTCTCTCCTCGTGGTGTACGCGTTCTTTCTCCTTCAACCTCGCGCAACAGGCGTGTTCTTCTCCTCAACCCCTCTATTTTCTCCACCGAAATTCCACCGTTCAAATATTTCAAATTTTATTGTCGATGCCGAATCTAATTTGCATTACCAGTGCTGCCAGATGTGCTGCTAGGCGGGAGACTGAGGAGGTGGTTATGAGACTTGATGCTTTAGAAGATACTAGGGAGCTCTCGAGGGACGAGTTGGTCGCGCGCTCGCTCGCCCAAAAGCAAATCGCGGTTGAGGATCTTAAGCGCGCCACTGAATGGCGTCAAAGATCGAGGAGTACGTGGCTAAGGGAGGGAGACGCTAACACGACTTTTTTCCATCGTGTTGCCAGCGGGAGGCGTTGATCAAATGCTCTGCGATCGATCACGATCAATGGGATTCGAGTGGTTGGTGACATGGATATGGAGAAGGCGATCGTCGCGCACTTTAAGGAGTTCTCGGCGCGGACGATTCCGAGGGTGTGGAGGTGGACGGGGATGGGGGCTTCATCTCTCTCGCCCACTTTGTGTGATGGTATGATGCAGGGGGTGTCCATGAAGGAGGTTAAGGCTGCGGTGTGGGGCTTGAATGCGGATGGGCTCCGGGCCCGGATGGCTTCCCTGTGGCCTTCTACAGGGATTTTTGGGATTTGGTGGCCAAGGAGGTGGTGGAGGTCATCTCCAAATTTTGTGTGGGCAATGCTGGCTTCGAACGGATTAATAAGTCCCTGATTGTTTTCCTTCCTAAGTCCGCGTCGGCCAAGCGGATCGAGGATTACCGCCCCATTGCTATTTCTAACGCCCTTTATCTCATTGTGGCGAATGTGCTTGCATTGCGTCTCAGCTGGGTTCTTGACACCCTCATTTCCCCGTTCCAATCTGCTTTTGTTCAGGGAAGACAAATCTCGGATTGCCTTACTCTTGCATCGGAAATCGTTGCGGACTGGAGGAGAAGCGAAAGGCAGGGTGTTTTATGGAAAGTTGATTTTGCAAAAGCCTATGATACTCTTGATTGAAAGTTCTTATGGTCGGTTCTGCGAAGAAGAGGTTTCCCGGAGATTTGGATATCTTGGATGAGACGTTGTGTTACGACGGCCTCTTTCTCGGTCATGGTTAATGGCCGCCCGGAGGGGGGGTTCTTCCAGCCGCGTAAGGGTGCGCGACAGGGCTGCCCCCTTGCTCCCATTTTTTTTTATCTTGGTCGCGGATGTCGTGGCCCACGTTGCTTGCCTGGTTGTTGATCGTGGATTATCGGCCGATTTCTCTAGAGATGGTTTGGTGATCCCACTTTTGCAGTATGTTGACGATAATATCTTTTTCATTGAAGGGGGAGCTGCGGAAGCATCGGGGATGTCTATGGCCCTTGATATATTCAGCGAGATGTCAGGTCTATTAAAAAATGCAGGCAAGTCGAAGGTCATCCCATTTAGCTTCTCTACGGAGGAGGCTGACGCATGTGGGCGCGCTTTGGGATCCGACTGCGGCTCTCTCCCGATTGACTATCTTGGGATGCCCTTGGCGGTGGGTAAGACGAGATTGAGGGACTGACTTAGGGTCGTGGAGAAGGTGGAAGAGAGATTGGCGGGATGGAAATCGGCCATTCTCTCTAAAGGAGAGCGGCTGGTCCTATTAAAGGCGGTTCTCTCCTCCATCCCTGTTTATTTCCTATCCAATCGTCGGCTGCTGAAGGGGATCCGTGACCGCCTTGAGAAGCTTATGCAGAGGTTCCTGTGGGGCAGGCATGGGGAGGAGTCGGGGGGAATCCACCTAGTTGATTGGGGAGAAATTACGGTTAAAAAAAAGAGGGGGGGTGTTGGGAGTACGGAGTCTGGAGCATATGAATGACGCTTTGCTTTTTAAGTGGGTTAACAAAATTTGGGGCTCGGGGGAGGATCTTTGCTGCAAAAGTTTTGCGGAAAATTTACGGGGTCGATGGGTCTTCTCCGGTGGCCGCTACTCAGGTGGGATCTCCCTCCCCGTTCTGGAAGGGGGTGGTGGAGATCTTCTCCAGATATCTCCATCTGTTTAGGCCGATGCTTGGAAATGACGAATTTTTCAACTTCTGGACGGATAATTGGACCGAGGGGGGGGGGGCTCTATGCACGCGTTGCCCTCGCCTGTTCGCTCTAGCGGCCGACAAGGAAGCTCGGGTTTCGTCTTGCTGGTCGGATGGTAACTGGTTCCCAACCTTCTCATCAAACTTTTCAGACCAAAGGTTTGTGGATTTCCTCTCCCTTTTGGACTATATCAAGGATGCGGGGCGTCCCTCTGCGGGGAGGGATCATTGAGCTTGGTGTGTGGGCCCTTTCTCGGCGAGGAAGGTGTTTGAGGCGATTTGCAGGCCCCCACCTTCGCGGCCGGAGACTTTGATTCGTGATTGCGGGTTCTTTTGGAGTCTCCGGCTCCCTGAGAGGATTGGCTTCTTCCTTTGGTTATTCCGTAGGCAGAGATTGACGACGAGAGATCAGTGTGCCAGGCTCTTGGGTTCTGTTTCTGACAGGTGCATATTACGCGACACGGCGGTGGAGTCCCTTGAGCACCTTTTCTTCAGATGCCCTAAGGTGACTGCGATTTGGGATGAGGCAAGACTGATTTGGCTGTGTACGTCCGATGTGGCTTCCTTCTGTGGATCGATGGTAGCCAATAGGAGCAGAGCTAGGCGGGAGCTCCTCGAGGCCGTGGCATTTCTATGGGCGATATGGCTGGGCAGGAATGCAGCTTTATTCTCTGGGCAACGCTTCTACAAGGAAAATGTAGAGATACAATGTGCGAGATTGGTCGATGAATGGGCTTTGTAGGTGCTTTGGTTGTTTCGTTTTCCCTTTCCCCGTGTGTATGTTCACCGTATTTTGTTTAATTAATAAATTATGGGGCGAACACCATTGAGTGTCTCCCTCTGTTTCTGGCTTCAAAAAAAAAATTCTCTGTGCCAGATGGGAGACACCTAGTTCTCCGACGAGGAGACTTTTCAGACTCCATTCTCCCAGCGATCGTGGACTCCGACGAGGATTGCACTTCCACGACCTTTTCAGTTCGACCCTTTTCAGAGATGGAGCAGTTGTCCACATGTTGTGGCGGGCCAGAGTACTCCGACGAGGAGAATCATTTTCAGTTGCAGCGACTCTGACAGACGCAGTCCAGAGCGCATGCTCTCCGACGAGGAGATTCAGCAGACTCACACTCCAGCCCGTTCGTCCTCCTCACCTACACGGCATGAGAAGCAACATCCTCGACAACAACCGACAGTTGTGCGCGTTGAGTTGATATTGTCCGTAGTGTCCTGTAGCGTGAGTTGAGTTTCTTTATGTTTGTCCAAGGTGAACATTGGATGCTCCAGCTTAAGGGAGAGTGTTGGAGTATTTGGTTGTGCGCCATATGAGTTGTAGCAGGGTAAATGGATCCTGTAGAGATCCATTTACCCCATCCATATGTTTAGTCCCACATCTACCAGTGGTGGGACTTGGAGGCTCTGTAGAGGCTATATAAGGAGCCCCAGACCTCCTGTATCCATTGAGAAAAGCAATAGACACACCATCCCTCTGATGCATCCTCCCGTGGTTTCATCCCGCTTCTTAGGGAGTAGGGTTCCATGTTAAACCTTGTGTTCCATGTTTCATCTTTTTGTTATTGCTCTGTTTATCATTATCGCTTCCGCATGTTTATTTTGTAACATGTTTGGGGGTGATCTTATTATACTTCCTATTCATTTTTTAGATTATCGATATCACTAGCTTCACACCTTAATTTATGCTGTATATTTCGTCTCCATATGCCACTGAGATTGTTCGATATTTCATCACCTTATAACTTGTTACGTTGATATGTTATATGAAGTAATGCTCGATAATATCACAAAAAGGGTAGACTTGAGACATCTATGCTTCTTTAATATATCTGGGCATACGGTGAGGAGTCTGTGTATGGATGCGTGTGCATCAAGTGTATATTTATTTTTTATTTTGTAATTTTTTTATTTTAAATTTGATCCAAAATGTGTGACCTTGGCATTGTGTATACAATAATGCCTTTTGGTACCAGGGATGCATCTTTTAATTGAGCGGTTAAACTAAGTCAGGAGGGGAAGTGTGTCACGGGGCAAGGAGAGATGAAGAGGGTGGAAGGTTGAGTCAGAGAGAGGAAGATGGTGAGAGATAAGTCAGATAGAGCAAGCAATAGCAAGGCTGCAACAAAGGTGGTTGGTGGGGGAGATGTGGAGACGGCAATGATTGGGAGGTGGTTAGGCACTGATGCAGTACTGTTAGCCGTTGTGGCGAAATCTCTGGGTGGAGGTTGGCGCATCCATTCACTGTTCGTGCATTGTTGAAGTGGGATGTTCATTGCTTACCTTGCAGATTAAAGGGTATTTTTGCTTGATGCAATGTTGTTGGACATCATCAGCGAGGGTATAGCTGTAGCTGGCAGTGCTTTTGGCCATCAGAGGTTGATGTTTCTACTTCAAAGCTCTTTGTTGTAGCAGTGGCAACAATGTCAAAGGCTATCAGTTTCTGCGTTGGCTATTTCTTAGTCAACGAGCTACATCAACAGGTTGTTGGCTATTTCTTAGTCAACGAGCTACATCAACAGGTTGTACTTGTCAAGAAGTTTGTGGACAGTTTCAATGCTATTTTTATAGTGGCTTCTAAAGGTGACGTGTTTTTGCTCAACATCTGAACAATCAAAATTAACTGCAACTTGAACTGTCCCTTACTAGAGACTATACAACCCATTATATAGGAGGGATGAGATTACAAAAATAGAAATCAAAATCAAAATTCGAATCTAACTTATCCTGATTGACTCTAATCGACTAACTATCTAATTTAATCGGCTAATTGAGATTACATGTGATCTCTTTATTTAAATAAAAATTGTAACGACTTGATTAATTCGTCAATAAAATTGGGCTCTAATTTAACGGAAGACAATTAAATATGACCCTACTCCTAATTAACGGATGAAGATGAAATACGCCCCAATTTATTTGCTCCACGCTGCATCAACTCTCTTTGAAAAACTCATCTCCTGATGAGTGGCTTTGTTTTCAGTTACGGCTAATGGAGATGTCGTGTTGAATCCATTGAGCAATTAACTCCAAATTCCTACCTTTCTTCTCTAATTCAGCATTACATTTGTAGTTCTTTTCAATTGGAGGGCGTTCCTGCAATTTTCGTACCCCTTCATTTCTTCTTGAGCTACCATCAACTTTAGCCTCTAAGTAAAAGGTTTTAGGTGATCACGTTTTCAGCAAAATTTTTAAATTGTATCCCAATCCCAACTTTCGTAGGCTTCGATTCCTCTTGTGGAGGAACCCCACGCTAGGGTTTTTCCTCTCACGATAAGGCGGTGGCGGCGAATCTCTCGTCTCCAAGGGCAGCGGAAGAATGGAGAGAGGCAGTTGCCGCGATGATGGTAGTTCATAGGAGGCGGGCGACACAGGTGATGGTGGAGGGGTGACAATGGGGTTGGGGCGAACTGGGGTGGCGGCGACGGAAGGATGAGATGGTGGGTGCGACGACCTCAAGTCGGGAGGCGGTGAGGGAGGCTGGCAAGGAGGGGCTGTAGGGGAGTGTATCAGGTTAGTGGCCGAACGAGAGTAGGGGTGGCGGCATTGACAACATGGAAGGGAGTGGGCGACGGTGGCAAGAGGACGTGAAGGGGGTTGGGAATGGCGTTGGAGAGCAGGGAAGGGAGGTTTGGTGGTGCGAGAGGAGGGTAGTGCGGGGTGGGCGGCGATGGGGCTAGAGGTTGTGCAAAAGGTGCATGAATGGCGAGGAGGGGTTGTGAGGGGACTGACCTGTTTGCTGGAGGTGCGACTGTGGCGAAGGGGTGCTGCGAGAGGGTTGCGGATGGTGCTGGAGTCGATTTCTCCAGCGACTGCTTGTCTGAAACTGTATGGACAGCAAGCATATCGTTGTCGACGGTGAGTTTTTATCGTTTTTCTTTCTTGGAAATCAAGCCAGCAGCTTTGACAGCAGGTGACTTCGATTCGACAACTTTCTTGACAACGATTTCGGAGGCGTTTAAGGTCTCAAAATCAGCAACCAAAACCTGTAGTTTTGATTGGAATTCGAGCAATATGGACATCATCTCCTTGTTGTAGGTTTCATCGGTTCACCATTTACGTTCCGACGAATGATAGTCTTTTATTGCATGCCTGCGCGAACTTTTGTATGGATCATCAGATCGTGAGGATGATCTAGATGCCATGCTCTGATACCAATTGATGCAAATAGGAAGAAATTATTTTTGACAGTGGAGATATTTGGTGAAGAAGAAGAAATCAGAGGGGAGGGGAGAAGAGAAAGCGTGCCAGTTGCACAGGAATCGAGGAAGAGAATAGTGGAGATCGCGTGGAGGGAGGAGAGAGAAGGGGATGAGATGAGATAATTCTCAAAATTAATCGCAACTTGAACCGTCCCTTACAATAGTCTACCAACCATTTATATAGGAGGGATGGGATTACCAAAATAGAAACCAAAATCAAAATTCAAATCTAACTTATCCTAATTGACTCTAACCGACTAACTACATAATTTAATCGACTAATTGAGATCACGTGCAATTTCTTTATTTAAATAAAAATTGCAACGACTTGATTAATTCGTAAATAAAATTAAGCTCTAATTTAACAGACGACAATTAAATACGACCATACTCCTAATTAACAGATGAAGATTAAATGCGACCCTATTTATTTGCTCCACGCTGCATCACTTGCTTAACCTCACTCTTATTTTTTTATTTCTTAAGGTATTTTTGGAAAACATCTGAGGGTATTAGATCACTGTGTGACATCGTATTCTCATTCAAATTTCGATTAAATTCAAAACTCCTATCCCATCCTTAAATCTTGTCAAATTTATAGATGGGTTAGGAATGCTTGCCTCACATGAAATTTGAATTACAATATGCTGTCATATAGTGGGCTAAAACTCCCAAGTTGTTTTCAGAAAATACTATAAGAGATAAAAATAAGGGCGAGGGTAGCCAAGTTGGCTCCCCTTGGGGGTAGCTCCATTGAACTCATAAAAAATGAAGATTACCACTTCGCAACATGAACTTAAGTATTTTGGGTAGTGCTCAAATGGATCAATTTGGGCCCACGTCCAACAAGTTATCATGATCAACCTCGATAACAGCTCGGGTCAAATGATATCCACACAAGGTTCCTTCTAATAATGGAAAGGGCTAAGCAAGAGGTGGAGTGACACCTATCAGAGTTGTATGAGGCTACCCGAAAGGTGCAACTACCACTACTACGAGGATTAAGTAATGGACCATATCACAACAAGGATGATACTAATTTAAAGGGGAAAGATTATAACACCTTAAATATATTAATGCTTATACTCAAGATATTACAAATTATATCAGAGTAAAGTGTCATGAAATAGTGTAAAAGGATAAGCAAGAGATGTAACCACCATCACCAAAGCTATAGGAGGAAAATGCTACCCAAAACGCACAACCGTCACCATTGTTTGGTGAACTTGATGAGCCATATTGCATCAAGAACGTTGCTAATTGAAGTGGGGCCCGTTGGAGATTGTAGCACCCACAGATAGTCCCATATTTAGTGCTTGCAAAGAGTAAGAGTGGGTTACAAAAGAAGGAGATTAATACTTCATAACCCAGGCTTAAACATTTGGATGATGGTCAATGAGCTCAGTTGATTACGATCCCAACATGTTGTTAAGGCCAACTATCATAGATAATTGCTCGGATCTAGGACCGCAAAGTTAGGTTGAAACATACCAAACATAGTCCTACATATAATTCCGACAAAGTATGAGAACACATTATAAGAGAGGAGGATTACTACTTCATAAATTAGGTTTAAGCTTTTTAGGCCGTGGTCAATAAGTTTAGTAGAGTCTGGTTGTCCTCATTCATGGCTTGGGTATATAAAGTCCTAAACTTTACAAAATGATATCAGAGAAAGTTTCTCTAATAGTGGAAATGACTACCCAAGATATGTAGCCACCTTTACCAAAGAGATATAAGGAGAATGCTATCAAGAATGAGCGTCCATCAATCTTACTGAGAACAAGTGATGGACCAAGGCCCTAAATGTCGGTTTCGGTCACCATTTCGGTGATAGATCGAAACGGAATTTTGGTTGAAATTCGACCGAATTTAGGTCATTTCGGTCATTTTTTGTACTAGGGCCCGCATAATTTGGTCATTTCGGCCGAATTTCGATTTCTCTAGGATATCGATATTCGACAGAAATTCGACTGAGTTTCGCTGAAATTTGAGGCCATGTGATGGACTGTATTGCAATAATGGCATTGCAAATATGAGTGTGAGGTTGAAACACCTCAAACACAATCTCGCATCTAGTATTCACAAAACACATAATTGAGCTATAATAGGCAGATTATGACTTCATGATGTGATCTTATGCAATTTGGGTGGTGGTCAACTGTTCTAGTTGTGTCTGAACCTAACAAGTTGTCAGGACCAATTTTTCTTGATAACAACTTGGATCTAGGCTTGAGATGTCATAAGTGATATTGCATCAAGGTTCTCTTTAACAATGAAAAGGGCTCGCCAAAAGGTGAGCCACTCTACTCAAGTGATAGGAGGATAAGGCTATATAGAAGGTGCAATCACCATTATTTTGGGATTAAGTGATGAGCCATATCGCATCGACAATGTTGCTAGTATATGTTGAGGAGATTGTAGCACCACAAACACAATCCCTTCTAGATCTACTATCTAAATAATTTGAATTCAGATAATTAGATAAAGAATTTCTAGTTCATTCAGAAAAGAACTATCATGGTTAATCTCCAAAAATTGATTTTCAATATCAAAATATATGGCCACATCTAGGACTCATGTAGAGTCAAAGTTGATTATAAGAGGGGGGGAGCTACTACTTCACAACTTAGGCTTAAGAAATTTGGGTGGTGGTGAACACATCTGATTGGGCCCGAATTCAATAGTAGTCAGGGCCAGTTTTCTTCGATAGTGGTTTAGATCTAAAATCGAGACACTCCAAATGTGGTCGTGGTTATCGAGTTCTCGTCAAACTTGGTTTTGCTTTTGATGGTGGGTGGTCTTTACTTTCCAATTATAATGGTTTCTAGATGATAACAATGGACATGTTGATTCATCAGTGATAGAGAGGTCGAAAGCAATAAATATAAAGAGGTATATGCCAACAAAACCTCTATTATGGGGGCATTTTGGCACCATCAATGATAGTATGGAGCATGGTATGGGAAATAAAATGACATTGACGACTAGTGCAACACAAGAGGTTTCTCTAGCAATGATTGCAAAAACCAAAGAAGCGTACACGAATGGCGAATTTGGATTCTTGCCAACATATGACAATCTAAGAGGAGGATGACACAGAATACTACAAATGTGCGACATATGGAGGGAAATTTGGGAGAGGACACCGTGGATGGGGATATGAGAGAGAGGGCCCCGAGAAAGTGAGGCGGGTGTTGAAGGCCGGTGAGGAGGTTGCCATCTAGATGTAGAAAGCTCAATGGAGAATCAGGAGCATGGTGAGAAAAGGAAGGATAAACTTATGGATGGTGTTCCTGTTGCGTCGGATGAGCGG
This sequence comes from Ottelia alismoides, assembly GCA_037367405.1. Classification (NCBI taxonomy): domain Eukaryota; kingdom Viridiplantae; phylum Streptophyta; class Magnoliopsida; order Alismatales; family Hydrocharitaceae; genus Ottelia; species Ottelia alismoides. The sequence goes on from JAZKJV010011601.1 coordinate 92,877, forward strand.
CTCGTGGAGTCCGATGAGGGGGAGGAGGCTTAAAATTTCAGCTTCGTCATTAAGGTTGGTGAGGGGATACTTCCACCATAGGAAGATAGGGCATATGGTCGATACATAGGACTCTGACGATGTCACTTGCTTTTGTGTTGCTGATTGTGTTATCTCTGCTTTAAGAAACATTCCAAGGATGCCTTACTTCCTTTTTTTTTAAATAATTGCTCAAATAATAACCCAAAACTAATGTTAGTAATAGGAGTTGAATCCATGACCTCACGATTCCCAATACTAAGTGCTTACCAAGTCCTTTATAATTATTTTTTGTCACTCTTAGTCTTCTTAATCTCTTAATCTTATAAACTCAATGTTCTTGTTGTAGAATGCATTAGATGTGCAATTAGATCTCTCTAGGAGCCAATTATTACTATTCTTTGTTTAGTCCCATATTACTCATTAACAGGACGTTGATATGTTGATGGGGCCATATAAAGTGCCTCACACCCATTGCAGTTCCTGAGAAACTTAATACTTAATAGAAGGTCTAATCCAATGTGGCTTTCTCATGTGGTTTCATCCTGCTCCTTAGAAAATATGATTTCATGTAAATTCAAGTTTTCATCTTGTCATTGATTCCGCTTTCCATTTTTTAGTATTGTATTGGAGCAACCCGATTCTTGTATTTGTTCAACGATTTCGATATTTGGTTAAGTTATCAATTTTATATTGTTCCCGGGCAACTAATGGCAATATTATGGTTCCGTCGTGCTCAACAACAATAGGCATAGTACTGATCAACAACAACCATCCTTCTTGCCTTGATAGAACCCTAAGTACCGCGGAAGCATAAAAAATGACATTAAGCCTAGCGACGTGGTCGCACACCAAGAAGCATGGCCTTAAATTTCAACGAAATTCCACCGAAATTCTTCGAAATTTCTATTTCTTTAGGTCACCCAAATCGAAATGCTACTTTATTTCTTTTTCTAGGATTTCAATGAAATATCAGAAAAATTTCATCGAAATAACATGTCATTTCAGCAAAACAACAAAAATAAGGGAATCTACCCTTCACTTCCATCGAAATTTGTATATATTTATGATTTTCACTTATTTATTTACTAATGTGTTGACTTGTTAGATTGCTTTACATTGTTTAAGGAAGTTTCTTTAGTTTGTTTCTAAATATTAGATCTAAATCCAACCAAATCAGTTAGATTCAAGATTTAAAAGTTAAATTCAAGTTTTAACCGAAGATCTTTATATTTTTCTGTTTCCTGTATTTTGATACATATATATGTTTTTACTAGTAGTTATCATAGGTTTCACCTCATTCTTATTGAAGAGGTACTCTTTCTTGGCCTACGTTCTTTGTTATTATTGTATGTGTCATGATTATCTTCATGTTCAAGAGGAGAAACCAATGGCTTCTAATTACGGCTCCAAATATGGTTCTGGTTCGGAGCAACATACTACTTTTTTTGACTGTTGGGATGATTGGATGGAAATTTAATGTAACATATCATGTTGATATCTCACTATTAGCAAAAAAAACTGTCTTTTATCTCATTTATTGAGTTAAAGAATATTAGAAATATTTATTTTTTCAAAAATTAGTTTTAAAGGAACTTCCCCGATTTCCGACCATTTCACCGAATTCCATCGAAATTCCACCGAATTTCTCTTTGCAGACTTACTGAAACAAAACCGAAATCCGACATTTAAGGCCTTGCCAAGAAGATGTAAAACTTGATGTGCAAAGAAAGCAACATGATCGAAGGTGGCTACGATTTCTCCCTAAAAGTTTAATGCCAAGTGACTATCATCTTGTAGCATCAAGATAACGGTTCTCCATGAACTTTTGGCACGAGACCACATGCACTGCCAGATTGACACCGCCATCTTTGTGGAATAGATTCCTTTTGAACGCTATTTTGTCAGAGAATAATATTGATGCCTGCTGTAGAAGTGGGTTCTCAAAACCTAACAAAGGCGTCAATGAAGGAAGGGGAGCAGAACTCATGTCTTGTATATGGATCTGGATTCGATATTTTTTTAATTTAGTTATTTGCATCATGATTATGGGCCAGGAGGCACAAAAGAAGAAGAAGAAAAATGTCTGTTAAATCCCGTATAGGATTGTTCATTGAAAAGAGAGAAGGAATTTGAGAAAAGGAGGATTGATTGTCCCTAAAAAATGATGATGAAGAGGTGTACCCCCAAAAAAGAGAACCATATTTGTAAAGAAATTGATGAAGAGGAAGAAACAAAAAGAAGGTCAGACAAGAAAATAAATGAACAATGGTGGAAAAATATGTGAAGTTTGTTTTATTTGTTCTCCCAACTTCATAGATTATCCTTATATGTTTCAACAAGTATTGGGGAAAGGGGGAGTGAAAGAGTAGCGTGGCATCAAATTTCACCGAAATTCTTTCGAATTTAGGTTGAATTTTTGTTTCCATAAGTAATCAAAATTCGACCAAAATGGATGACAATTTCATCCTTTAGGACTGCTGATAGAATGAATGGTGATCGAAATGGTTGAAAATTCGATCGAAGTTTGATCGAATTTCGGCTGAAATTTTGTTATGATCGATCATTGATATGGTGATTGAAATCAATATTTAAGGCCTTAATGAGTATGGATTTTATTTCTTGTGCTTGAGAGCTCCGAAGAGATTGTATCTTCCATCCATTATTTTCGATGCGTGGATTTTAGAACAAAATTTCTTTTTCGAGGTTCCAAGGTGAGAGAACCAGCTTCTTGAGGTTCGTATATAAGAGAAACTCACTCTCTAAGGTTCCTATGTGTATGGAAGAGGCCCCTTCTTAGACTTTCCATATATAAAAGGTTGACTCTCGAGATCTTCGTATAGGAGAGGATCACTCTACCGTTGATATTTAAAATTATCTACTTCATATGGAGGTTTACTTATACTGCTAGGGATCATCTCATACTATTGCTTCCCATCAACTAATTGCATGGAGATTTATACTCTAACCCATTTACTGCTTACAAATCATTTCTTTGAGCATAAACTCCAAGCATGAGTCTCCTTCGAGTGCTATCTCCTCTGTGCTGGTCTCCTCCTAACATGACTATTATGAGCGGGTCCCATCCCAGCTTATCAGAAGATGCATCAAGTGGGGTGGGTATCTCCTCGATGTCACACCCTCTTTTTCCTAAAAAAATGAAGATGTATCAAGTGAAAATGTATTAATTACTTTTTCTTGTAACAAGATCCACCTTTTTTTGCTCTAGCTTGAGGGGTGTTTTGTTTAGCTCCATATTACTCATTGGTGGGACTTTGTTGTGAGGCTATATAAAGAGTTTCATACCCATTGTAATCCTTTATAAGCTTAATGGAAGACCAACCATCTGTGTCTTTATCCTATGGTTTCATCCCGTTACTTAGGGAGTATGATTCCACGTAAATCCACGTTTTCATCTTGCCATTGATTTCGCTTTCTATATTTTATATCATCACAATTCTAGTTAAGTTATTTAGTTGAGATGGGACAAATTGGCTTCACTTGCCTCTCAACTTGACTCAACCAAGTGGGTCGAACACCATCAGTCTTCATCAGGTTTAGGTAAATGGCTACTCGGATCCGATAATATTTAGATGTTACTATTTACATATTTTTACACTAAAAACATACCCCACTATGTGTATAAACCTATCTATTTATACACACACTACTTATTGAGCTACGCTGATTAAACATTTATGTTTTTTCTCTTTTACATCTTTTGTATTACCTTAAGGTGGGTGCTTGTTGCGGAAAAAAATTAGAGAACCGATGGAATGAATTTTATTCAAAAAATAGGATTCCTTTTTAGCATGAAATCCTAAAGCCTTATGGATGGAAAATACATAACAACCCTCAGCATGATGTTTAAATATAGAAGGAGTTCAAAATAGGAAGTGCTGAAATAGAAACATAGATGGCCAACAATGACCAAACAATAAACAACGTCAATACTCCTCGAGTTGGAGCATATGTATGGATCATGTCCACCTTGAATGTTAACTATTAAATATGTTTTTTTGAAGTGCTTTTGTAAATATATTAGCCGGCCCTACTTAATTGTGGGAAAAGGCTTTGTTGTTGTTGTTGCTTTTGTAAATATATTAACAAGCTGGAGTTGTGTCCTTGAACCATGGCTTCTGTAAGGTAACACATGTATCTATCCTTTTTCTGATACACATGGGGCGTACAACTTAGCTTGTTTACTTTTTTTAGATCAAAAAAGATGAAGGTTTGTAAAACTGTAAGTAGTGATTTTTTCACAGCGCATCTCGGATAAAATGACAGTCTACCTCAATATGCTTAGCCTGCTCATGAAAAAAGTATTTGCAACCAAACCATGTGCAATTATATTGTCACCGAACTTGGAACTTGGTTCGGAAGGGCCACTCTCCGCTGCCCATCTCATCGAATGATCAGATTACAGTAAGGACCATATATGATCGCTGTATATCTGAAGTGAGCATGCATGGTATCCATGCTTTTACTTAAGGGGAAGTGTTGAGATAATAAAGAGTAGGTTGTTATATTTTATTTTTCCTTGTACTTTTAAATCATCTATTTTCTTTTTGATCCTTTTTTCTATCCTCATATGAAGAAAGGGGCAGAAGTCCCAAAATAAAGTGCATTCGTCTTCCCCCATTGATTTCGAGCCTATGAATTGGCTTCTATGCTTCCCCAAAAGGAATCTTTAATCAAAGTGGCTCAAAACAAATGAAAACCTCTTTGCAAGGTGACTTGCTGAGGATTTTGCAGCTGTCGTGTTTCACTGTTCCCCGCATTCTTCTTCATATTAGTTTTAGCTTTTCTTGTTTGCTTTACTTGTATGATACGGTTAGTATGTGGTCACATTGATGAAATCAGATAATGCAAATATTTAGGTCCTTTTGCCTGGATTCAGTCTGTGCCTGGGGAGCCTGTACCTACAAGTCAACCAAATGAAGGGAGCATCAAATCTAGGGGGAGAAAGGAGAAAAAGAGGATTCGACAAAGAAGAGAATTTATAGCAGTAAATGATACATTCTTGTTTTTATATTGCTTTATGGTTTTCTCTCATTTGTTACACAGTACAACAGTTCCTAACCTTGCCTATTTTATTACTAGGATGTTACCCTCGTTTCACAGCAGAATAGAATTGGCTAATCTGATAAAAAATAAACTATTTATTTCTAATATTTCCTTTTAAAAATGTACCATAATAACTATAAAAGAGTTCAATTCCATAATAAGCGCCGCGCTTCGCAGGAGGTTGGTAAAGATATGTCGACTTGCTTGCTCCGAGAAGCAAGAACATCGTGGAGGTAACATCAAATATACAACGACCAAGCACCTCTTTTGATGTCTCTTTTATACCTTCATGATATTCTACTCTACCTTTATCTGAATCTTCATCTAAATCTAAATCCATATGTCTATGTCCACATCTTCCATTTATATCACTCACAATACTTTTTTGTCTTTCACCACATAGAACATGTTTTCTCTTTCTTTTCTCATTTATTACTTGCATGAGATAATGTCTACTTTACCTATATCTTGGGACATCTTGCCTTGTAGTATTATCATCTATAAATGTTTTTTCCTCTCTCATATACCTTAAAAAGGCAAACAAAATGATACATGGTCCCTTGCATGTTGCCTATTGTGCTCCTTTTTAGCTGGCAAAAGATCCTTCCCAATACAGCTATTAATCTTATATATTGTTTGCGCAGGTATATCAACTCTTTTATATACCCCCTTCCGTGAAACACTAAGAATAATATGAACTTTTGTCTAACATTTTAGTTTTTTTGGCTCGATGACGTTGAAATTTTTCATCTATATTTCCTATAGTAGATTTTTTCATTTTTTTTCTCTTTAACCGATATATCTTTTTTCTTACATCTTAGCACGAATTTTTGTTTTCCCCACAGTCCTTGTTTTGTAACAAATACATGAATTAGTCAAATATAATCAATATGAAATATCTCATGTTAGTTGCAAACATAAAACTTAAGGCATTTATTTAAAATATTGGACGTCATAATAAAATAAAAAATATTATCATTTAAAGAACAACAAACCAATAGGAAAAATCACATCTGTAAATTTACAGAAAAAATCGACATCTTTGATACAAAGAGATCATGAACCTCTTGTTGCTTGTCTTCTTTGATAATTTCTTTTCGACTAATGTCCATTATTCACATAGATATCTAAAATGTCACGACACACAAACAACAACAAACAACAACAAGGCCTTTCCGACAATTAAATATCACGACACAATGGATACAAAATTTTCATCCTTTACTGATGCAAATTGCAAATTCGTCGACGGCGAAAATAATATCTTTTTTTATCGGTGGTAGAAGAAAGAGGGGTTGAGAAAAGAAAACACGCCTGTAGCGCGAGATTCGAGGATGAAGAACTGCGTAGACCGCGTGGAGAAAGAGAGAGACGAGAGAGGAGAGAGAGATAAATCTCAATTTTATCAAATACTGAACTGTTTAGAAATATTGGACCCTCATCCCTTTATATAGGAGGGATGAGATTACAAAAATAGGAAACTAATTTAATTTAACAACTAATTATCCTAATTAGACTTTAACTAATTAACCGACTAACTACCTAATTTGAAATTCAAAAAAATCTCTAACTGATTTATTGACAGGCGATCTCATTAAAGACACGACAATTTAATTAAACGTAAATAAAATTGACCAATAAAATTAGATAAATATTGGGCCCTATCCGTTGGTTCCACGCTGCATCAACTCTCCTCCGCTTTAAAAATTCTTCTCCTGATGAATTGCAGGATCTGCAGGCTTGGAGGTTGAATCTGCGTGCTCAGTCATCTTCTGGAAGAACTGGTGTGGAGCAAATGGCGGGATCCATATGCGGGCGTGGGTGACGCGGCCTTCGTGGTGGAAGAACATGTGTGGCACGAACGACGGCGTCTTCTTGATTGTTGTCTCCTCCTTGTGATGATCGAAGAATTGATGAGGCATGAACAACATGGCTCTTGGGGGGTCCATGGCAAAGCAATAACACAATGAAAGGAGAGGAGATGTGGCCAATAAAGGAAGCCATGGGGTCTTTATATAGACGAACCCAAGGTCCTAGTCCTAATAGGATAAGGAGGGTCCCCAGATTTCTTATTTTCAGCCCTTTTCTTTAAATATTTTCGCAGCCGGGGGCTTGGGCGCAATTTTCGCGCCCCGTCTTTTAAGCAATTTTCGTAAGAGGGTCTCTTGAGCTGTCCCTTTGGATAAAATTGTTTGTAAGGGGGGGTTTGCTTGTAATTTTTCCCAACTATTCTCCAATCCCACATGTCGTGGGACTCAAGTCCCGTAACCAGCGGGACCCCAGTTAGGGTTTGCCTGAGCTTCTTGCGCATACAGTGCGGGCTGGGGTGGCGGCTTTGCGACGGGTGGCGGGGCTGGTGCGGCTCTGTGGGGAGGCGGAAGGGAGGTGATTGGTGCGCGGAGGTGGGGCGATGGAGGTCGCGGGCCCGTGATGGTTGGCGGCTAGTCGCAGGAACGGGGAGGGGTGGGCGGTTTTGGCAGGGCGCAGATGGAGGAAGGGAGGGGTGGTGCGGGGGAGGGTCAAGGGCCGTGGGGGAGAAAAGGCGCGGGGGAGGAAGGGGACGGCGGGGCGAGTGGCTCTAGGGGGGATAGGCGCTGGTGGGGGGGGGGAGAGGATGGCGAGGCGGGGCTTGCGGCGGTATGGGGAGGCGAAGTGCGGGTCTGGGCGGTGGGGCTTGCGGACCTGGTCGAATTTTGGGCTTCGGGGGGTGGGGATGAAAGGGATGAGGGTCCATTGTTTTAGTCAGTTGAAGTTAATGAAAAATTGAGATTTTTATCTCTCTCCTCTCCTCTCTCTCTCTCCTCATGTGGTCTTCACGTTTCTCTCCTCTCAATGCCCTCGTGTTCCCGACGAGTTCTCTCTCAACCCCTCTATTTTCTCTTCTCAACCCCTCCATCTTCTTCTCCACCAAAATCCACCGTCAAATATTTTATTTTTTCGCCGTCGCCGAAAACCAATCCGCATCATTTGGTATCAGAGTATGGCAACCGAATCGTCCCTACGATTCGACGATCCCGTCGTGTATTGGAAGATGCAATATGATTTGAGTTGCATAATTCATGGTTCGCGTTCACGCGCACGTCAACAAAGGTTCAAGAAGCGCCTTATGTCAAGCATCAAGGTTCAGGCATGGCTGGATGAGCAAGTTGATGAACATCTCGCCGTCAACGACGAAGATCTCGCTGTGAACAAAGATCCGGCCGCTGTCCTGGCCGTTTTAGAAGGAAAAAACGACGAAAAGGCTGTTGTACAGGTATTTTCAGATTGGCAAAAACCCCCGGAATTGGTCTACGCCCCACCCGCAGTCTTCTCGCGGACCCTCGCGGCAGTCCCAACCCCCCCAGCGACCCCCCTAACCGCGTCAGCCCCTTCCGCAAACCCCCTTCCCGCAACCACTGCGGTTCCCGCTCCGCCCCCAAACCCGGCACCGCCCCAAGCGGCTCCAGACCCACCACCCACAACCCCCTCCGAACCCCCTCGACATCCTCTTTCTCCCCCCCACCAGCGCATCTCCCTCCCGGATCCCCTCACCCCGCCGACCCCTTCCACCCCCGCACCCTTCCTCCCCCACGACCCTGCACCTGACCCCGCGCCGCCTCCCCTTCCTCCCACCAGCACCCTGCCAGCACCGCCCACTCCCCCCCGTCAGGTCGGCGCGCCGCCAACCATCACAGCCCCCCGATCCCCATCGCCCCACCCCCGCGCGCCAAACTCCTCCCTTCCGCCTCCCATACTTCGGCCGCTCCCACGCCCCCTTCAGCACCCCGCGTCACCGCCTTCTCTGCCCGTGCCCCCTTCAGCACCCCGCAGCGCCGCACCAGCCCTCGCGAAGCCGCCTTCTCGGCCCGCGCGATATGCGCACGACTCTCTGACGAGCCCTAACCAAAGGGTCGCTGGTCACGGGATTTGAATCCCACGACAGATGGGATTGGAAACCCCTTGGGAAAGTTTACAAGGAGACCCCCCCTTATAACAAATTTTACTCAAAGGGAAGGTTCAAGAATTCCTCTTATGAAGACTACTTAAGTAAGGGAGTGCGAAAGTTGCGCCCAAGCCCCCGACGACAAAAATATTTAAAAAAGAAGGCTGCAAATCAGAAATCTGGGGATCCTTCTTATCCAAATAGGACTAGGGCCTTGGGCTTCCCCTATATAAGGACCCCATGGCTTCATTCCTTAGACACATCTCCTCCCCTTCTCTCCTTGTGTCATTGCTTTGCCATGGATTTTCCAATGGCCGTGTTGTTCATGCCTCATCAATTCTTCGATCATCACAAGAAGGAGACAACAATCAAGAAGACGCCGCCGTTCGCGCCACACATGTTCTTCAACCACGAAGGCCGCATCACCCACGCCCGCGTATGGATTCCGCCATTCGCTCCCCACCAATGCTTCCAGAAGTTGACTGAGCACGCAGATTCAACATCCAAACCTGCAGATCCAGCAATTCGTCAGGAGACGAATTTTTAAAGCGGAGGAGAGTTGATGCAACGTGGACTCGACATATAGGGCCGTCTATTTAATTAAATTGTGGTCGTTAATTTTATTTACGTTTTTTAAGTTGTCGTGTCTTTAATTAAATAAACGAGATCGTCTGTGATCTCCAGTAATTAGTTGTGGATTTGATTTTTGAATTAGTCGATTAATTAGATAGAGTCCAATTGGGATAATTAGTTGTCGATTTAAATTAGTTTACTATTTTTGTAATCACATCCCTCCTATATAAAGGGATGAGGGTCCATTGTTTTAGTCAGTTGAAGTTAATGAATAATTGAGATTCTTATCTCTCTCCTCTCCTCTCTCTCCCCACGTAGTCTTCACATTTCTCTCCTCTCAATCCCCTCGTGTTCTCGATGAGTTCTCTCTCAACCCCTCTATTTTCTCTTCTCAACCCCTCCATCTTCTTCACCAAAATCCACCGTCAAATATTTTATTTTTTCGCCATCGTCGAAAACCAATCCGCATCATATATGAACAAGAAGTCTGATGAATAATGCCTTGTGAGCTGAAAAATGAGACATGTGTATAGTACAGAACTCTAGTGCATTATCCGAACGAATATATTGATGTAGAGAAGATGTTCTTTATTTCAACCACAAAATTCTGAATAATTGTACTAGCCTCAGATTTATGTTTCTAAGAAAAAACCATGACAATATGAAGAAATCATCAACACATACATGATAGTACATGTGTCCCTGATGATCAAGTACACGACTCGGAGCCCACATATCTAAAGTGAAATAAATCAAACAATTCACGACTACTACAATATTGACGACATGGAAAGCTGGACCTGCGATGCTTTCCAAGTTGACATGACTCACACTAAAAGTTGGATTTGATAGAAACACGACGAATAAGATGACAGATCTTCTGCAACGGGAGGTGTCCGAATCTAAGATGCTATGTGTATGGGGAAATAGACCCTGCAGAAAGAGAAGTGGCACCGGCATACGGAGACTGGGACAACTTGTATAGCCCTCCACGTTCACGGCCACATCCAATCAACCCACCCGCGAGTATATCCTGAAACACATGGGTACTAGGGTCAAACATAAAACAACAGTTTAAATCTTTTGTTATTTGACTAAAAGATAACAAGTTCATGGAAAAAGCAGGTGCATGAAGAACATTTTGCAGGTGTATGGCGGGTGTTAAATGAACCTCCCCCTATCCAGTAATTGGGGACCGAGTCCCATCTGTAATCACTAGATTCACTACCGATCTACCCGGTTGTGTTGGACGATATGTACCAATCGCAATTTATCTCCACAGAGATGATGCGATGCTCCAGAACCATAATCCACTCCGAAGGATCTGGTCGAGAACGACCGGTAAAAGCATGTGTAATACCTGAAGTGCTGGTAGAGGCAGAGGCAGCAATGTATGATGGACCAGTGCTGATAGATCCAGCGGCTGGAGGCATGAGTTTCAGGCAAGCAACAAAATCATCGTAGCAATGATCAGTAAGGTCAAGAGTAGCCTGACTCTGTTCTGCGGTACGGGCTGATGGTGAGAATCCTTGCTTGGAGTAGTGCATAGCCTCTGAGTGACATGAATGGTGGCAGTATGAACATGTCTGTCGAGGGCGAGAACCACCTCTGTCGCGCATGCCATTTCCTCTGAAAGGAGTAGATCCACCTCTACCATATGATGCAGCCATGGTAGACGAAGTCTTGAAGGGTGTGGGAGAGGAGATATTTAATCGACTCAGTTTGCAGTAGGCTTCCTCCATAGGAGGTATAGTAGCATCAACGAGGAGTTGTGAGCGAGCTGAGTCATATTTTGGGTTGAGGGCAACCAGAAAAACAACGGACATGACAGAATCTCTATAGGCCTTGTGCTGCTCTGGATTGGCCGTCAGATGTATGTAGCTGTGAAGTCGCTCGAACATACCTGTTAGAGAAGTATACATGACGTGAAGAGGACAATCACCCTGTTTGGTTGTGAAGATATCGTGCTGAAGCTGTAGTATCTTTGACTAATTCTTGGCCTAAGAGCATGTCCCTGCAAGAATGCCCCACATTGCTTTTGCTGTGGGTTGACTAAGAATGTCATTGGCTATTTCCACGGAAACTGTACTAGATTACCACACCTTGGCGTATGCATCATCTGCTTCCCATGAGGTATTGGCCCCAGTCTTGTCCGTCGACTCATCCTGCATCAGAATATGCTTCTTGCCATGGCAGTGCATCAGATTCATAAATCGAATTGCCCATATCTCATTGTTGGTACCATCCATCTTGATAATAGAAGCGGGGCCGTTGAAAGCACCCGTAGGTGGCATATCAACTCTACTTTCTGACATCATGAACAATTATTGGGACCTTAGACGACTTGTGATGCGTCTAAACGAACATGAAACAATGTGGTTGTGACTTTAGACTCATACTACAACCATATGTCAATGAAACATGGTCTGATCTGGATAAAAAGGGTAAATCAGACCATAAATCTTGAAATCAGACCAAAAAACCATGTTTCCAAGGCTTCACGAGGGGCTGCTGGGCTTGTTGGCGGCACAAGAGGCGTCTCTAGACATCGCAAGGCTGCTGTGCACGGCGGTGGGGCCCCACTGGCGACACTCGGAATGCCGTCCGACGGTGCCACGACTATTGAACGGTTGCTGGACAACTATGCGGCAGTGTTGGGTCCGCTCAGCAGTGCCTCCGCCGCTGTATGGTGTCGGTGGGCATCGGCTGTATCGCTTGGCGGCGGTGCTACATGCCGATCGAGGTGGCGGCGCATGGAGAGGGTGATGGAGATGCGCAGAGGGAGGATGGGTTGAAGGTAGGGTTAGGGTTTTCGGTTCAAGACTTCAGTCTAGAACCGCTGCTCTGATACCGTGTGGGTAAACGAATACTTTATGGTTATTCATAGAGCTCAATGATTCTCTTATATAGAATAGAGAAACCCTAATGGATAAATTATATGTGATAGACACAAGAAATAAAAAACCGAGAAACGATAACATAACATAAAAACTCTCCAACACAAAAGAAAATGGGAGCAGACATAACATGTTTGAGTAATACCAGTTTGCCACCTCTAGATACCATCCTCTCCTTCCAACCACCTAACTCGCTTTCCGACCTATAACGGACCATCTTCATATTTGAGGAGCGCATATGACCAGCTATCTGTTGAAAGCCCAAGCATATAACGACATGCACCCATATGGGCATCGAAGCGCTACGTAAGCATCCCGAACCTTCACCTGAGCCAAACCAAGCAACACCACAACAAACTTCTCCCTATTTAGTCGTAGTCCTGAGATATCCCCCAAAATATCTATAATATATGATGCTGTCTAACCTGTTACGTCCCTCCATTGAGAAAAATCATAGTGTCGTCTGCATACTGTAGACTCGGGATCGAGATATTCTCTCTACTATAACCAACACACTGATCTTCCATCACAACCATTCTCATGATAACCGTCATTGCATATGCAACAATCACAAATAAGAGTGGTGCTAATGGACAACCCTGGCGAACTCCCCTCTGAGACTGGAAGTAGCCTCCCTCTAGGTGACCATTAATGAGTACTACATATGAGGTTGTCGTAATGAATCTCTTTACCCATGCAATTCAAACCTTAGGAAGTCCCCTCTTCTGAAGGGATGCCTAAATAAACCGCTAGTCAACGCTATCACAAGCCTTCGAAAAGTCAACTTTCCATAGTAGTCCCTTACTCTTTGTTCTCTTAATCCAATGGTTGGCCATTGACTAGGACATATACCATAATCTTTATCAACCTTCTTGAGAAAAGAGGGTGGACTTGAAGTAAAGGTTGAGGTAAGCCTAGTTAAGGGAGGGTGATGCTAATATCATTTTTTGTGTAGTGGCTAGTGTGAGGAGCCTGGTCCATTCTTTGAATGTTAGGGAGGTGAAAGTGCATGGCGAGAAGGAGGTGGGTGCAATTGTCATGGAAAACTTCATGGTTGTTAGTTGCATTGTGTATTTACTTACATGGTGCACGTCGGTTATCTAAGGACCAAGTTGATGGTTTGTAACATGGTTTCAAGGTACGTGAGGTTCATGTTGCGGATTTTGACCTCAATGCATATGATTCCATGGGTGTAGATCTTTTCGTTCTTCTATTTTTTGAGTTTTTGGACATCGTGGTCGAGGATTTCATGGTTGTGATTGAGGAGTCCAGACATGGGAATGTAAGCCTTGCCCGTCTCAATAGGTCACTTTTTTTCTAGTTGTCAAAATGTGAAATACCCTTAAGGGTCGAGAACTATTGGGTCATCGTACTTTTTAATGCTATTTACCTCATACGCAGTTAGTGGCTAATCGCTTGCAAGGGGTATTGGATTCTTCATTTTGTCTTCTTAATCAGATTTGTCGGTGGTCGCCACCTGATGGACAATGTTGTCATGACGTTAGAGATCATTGTAGATTGGAAGCATCAAACGGTCAACGAGATGTTGTGGAAAGTGGATTTTTCTAACAAGATTAAGAATTTGTGGATTGTTGATTTATTTGAGTTTCTTTGTGACACTATGGATTCTCAAATATTTGAATTTCCTGGATGAAGAGGTGCATTATTACAACTTCATACTCAGTATTGGTTAATGGCCATCCTAAGCAGAGGGGTGGGGGGGGGTCCTCCAATGACATCGATGTGTCATGAAAGGTTGTCCCATGCTTTGTGGTGGCTAATGTGTTGTGGATGTGATCATGAAGAGGGTGATCTGAGCTGAGTTCTGCAAACGCTTTAGTCAAGGTAACTCGTCCATTCCAGCAATGTAGTAAGCAGATCATACGATCTTTGTGGTGGGCGACCTTCAAGTGGCTAAGGGGATTGCTATGGTCTTAAAGCTCTTAGTGTTTTTTAACCCCCGAGTCAATGGAGGGAAATCTATTTTCATTCCCTTCGACATGTTATCAAAGGAGATTGGTGTGTGTAAAGTGACTTTGAGGACTAGGGGTTATCTCGCCTCTTACCTACCTGGGGGTCTAGGACTGTCGATGGTGCTTGGTAGGCTTCACCATGCTGGGTGGTTGCCTTAAATGAAATGGTTGGATAAGAATCATAAGATTCCGGTTGGATGGAATGGCTTGTGTTTGTTTAGAGGTGGATGCCATGTCTTCTCACAGCAATGTTGTCTGCTATACTGATTTTCTTCCTCTCCTCTCGTATGCTTCTCGATATAAGAGCATGATACAGAGACTTTTTGAGCCGCTTTCGGGGAGTCTTCAGACCTTTGGTAGAGTGGAAGGTGGTGAGTGGTAACACAACGAGTAGGTGATGGTAGGATGAGGGTTCTCATTCTGATAGAGATTAACAAGGCACTTATGGCGAAATAGATTTTGAGAATTTGATGCGACCCATTTATGGAGTTTTGGTTAGAATGGATGTCTCTTGTGGATGTCAACTCTCTTCCTTTTGGAGAGGGGGCATTGGTGTTGTTTTGCCGG
Organism: Ottelia alismoides; assembly: GCA_037367405.1. Taxonomy (NCBI): domain Eukaryota; kingdom Viridiplantae; phylum Streptophyta; class Magnoliopsida; order Alismatales; family Hydrocharitaceae; genus Ottelia; species Ottelia alismoides. Next base: position 107,894 of record JAZKJV010011601.1, read on the forward strand.
AGTTGGGAATGGTGGTAGTTTCAGATTTTGGCATGATAGTTGTATAAAAGACGGACCCCTGTGATCGGTTTTTATGTTTATATGCTCTTACCGCGAATTAAGGGGCTCATGTTTTTGATGCTTAGGTAAGTAGGGGCATGATCGTTTATTCTGATGTAACCTTTCAAAACAAAGGTGGATAATTTTTTGTTGTTGGCTTATTTTCTCGCTATTTTTGATGTACCAACCAACTTGCGTAAGTGTTGGATTAGGTTGATTGGAGGTTTATTATAAAGAAAGCGTACAAGTTGTACACTTCAACAATTTTTGATCTTAGTATTATTGTGATGGACCATGGCTTAATTTGAAGCTGAAAGATGTCATTAAGGATCGAAATATTTCTTTGGTTGCTGAGGCAAGGGCACGTGATATTTTGGCTCGAAGGTCCAGGTTCATTCATCGAGCACATGGCTCATTTCATTATTGCCCAGGTGGACAAGAGGACTCGATTATAAATACATTTGGCATCAATTATAGAGACATCTGGGATGTGAAATCGATGGGGTCTCATGTGAAAATGCAGATGTGTTATGGCAATCTATTGGGCACTAGTTAAATCAGCTCGACGATGGTAGAATTTTGGTTTTGGCTATTTTTTAGAGAATTTGGTTGGCTAGGAAACACGTTCAATCAAGAGAGATTCTATGTTGGAAATGTTATCGAGCATATCAAGTTCCTAAAGGAGTCTTGATCTTTGTAATTTTGATCTAAATATTGTGAATATAATTCTGGGATCCTGGAGCTCTGCATCCTCCGGCTGCTCCTGAAGATGCCCTATCGTGCACTAGCGGTGGTGTTAGCGACGTGGCTAGGGCTTCCTCTAAGCAACGGGGTGCTCCGAGTGACTTGAGTGGTTCTTTTAGTGGTGCGAACCTGGGGGTTATAGCATGCAGTCGATTCCTCTCGGCTCATCCCTCCCCTCTGGGGTGGTTTGGGAAGCTGTACTCGCACGTAGACGTGGGGACCCGTAGGAGGCAACAACTTGAGATCTATTGTTCCCTTCATGGGTCTATCCAGGGTGGGGTGGATGTGGTAAGCAACGAATGGGAGGAGGGGCTGAGCAGTTCAGATCGACAGTGGATGGTGATCGGGTGTTAGAAGCATCTGTGAAGGCGGATGAAGAGGTGCCAAGGGATATTTCAGATCGGTTGGCTATGTGGACTACTGTAGAGAGAGATTTGGCGAAATGTTTGGGTGTCATTCTGCCTAGAAGGAGCACCTCCCTTTCGAAATGATTATGTCTTAGAATGTAAGGGTTTGTGTCAGCCTGAAATTCAGCAAGGGGTGTAGGAGTTGATCTGAGACTCTAAGGCCGATATTGTGATGTTGCAGGAAACCAAATTGGCCCGGTTGGATGATGTGATTCGGAGGACAATAGGAGGTGGGATAATCTTGGCTTACAGATCGATTTCCTCGGTGGGTGCTTCGGGTGGATTGGTGACTGGTTGGAATGAAGAAAAATTCAAATTGGAGCAAGGTGAAGCTCTCGGCCGCCACTCTACTTCTTTGGTGTTGTGGTGGAAGGTAGACGAAGCAACATGTATAGTGAGCAAATCATATGGTCCTACCTCTGGTGCAAACTTGGGGGAGATGCTTGATGAGTTGCGTATGGTTCGCACAAGGTTCTCGGTGATGCCTTGGATAATTGGAGGTGATTTTAATGCCACTCTCAGGCCTGAGGACATATCGGGTTTGCGTGGTGGTATGGATGCGTGTACGGAAAATTTGGCATTAGTTGCGGATCTGGGGTTGACAATTGTTGATGCTTCGGGTAGTGCGTACACATGGAGGAACTCGAGATCGAGATCACGGATCGATAGATTCATTTCCTAGGTTGAGATGATATCTCTTTTTCCGCTTGCTCATGCTTGGGCACTTCCTAGGGCGCATTTAGACCACACGCCTTTGATTTGATCCTTTGGGGAGGGATGCTCGTAAAGGATTTTTTTTCAGGTTTGAGCAGGCCTAGCTGTTGGAAGATAGCTTTCGGGAGGAGGTGGCTCACTATTGGTCAGAATGTGTAATTGATGGTTCAACCACTGCTAGGCTGGCGTTTAAGCTAAATGCAATGCAGAAGTTCATGGTGGATTTCAAGAAGACATTCCACGAGTAGTGTCGTGTCAGGAGAACAATTGCGTGATAGGAGATTGACAGATTGGATAGGTTAGAGGATGAACATGACATGGATCCGACGAAGTGGGAGGAGAGAGGCAGGCATCTTCAAGACATTTATTTAAAGGATAGGGAGGTTGAGATAGAATGGAGGCAAAGATCACGACAACTTTGGTTGAAGGAAGGTGATGCAAATACGAAGTTTTTTCACTCTATGGCATTGGCAGAAGAAGAAGAAATTATATACATGACATTGTTGTTGATGAGGAGAGAATCTCTGGGGATAAGGAGGTGGGAAGAACTTTTCGGTCTCACTTTGTGGTTGCCAGTAGGAGATATATGCGCAATGATTGGGGATGATAAGGTAAATGTGTGTGGAGGATCTCTACGACTTAGGAAAATGAGCTGATCGTCCATTTCACAAAGGAGGAGGTTTGGAGGGCTATTACTGGGCTTAATCCTAATGGGGCATCGAGCCCAGATGGTTTCCTGATTATGTTCTACAAAGAGTTTTGGTCGACCGTGAAGGATGTTCTCTTGGAGGTGGTGCAAGAATTCACTAGTGGTAATTATGGTTTTGAATGATTGAACATGTCACTTTTGTTCATGTTTCCTAAGAAGGATGTACCTTGTCGGATTGAGGATTTTAGACCCATATCCCTCTCCAATGCGGTTTATCTTATTATTGCTAAGGTTTTGGCCAGTCGGCTTCATAGCATCATGAATGATATTCTCTCTCCGGAGCAAACGACTTTCACTTCGGGTCGATCCATGGAGGATGGTCTGGTGCTCAGTTATGAAATTGTGCTAGATTGGAGGAGGATAAAGGACATGGGACTCTTGTGGAAGGTGGACTTCTCCAAGGCATATGCATGTGTCATTAGCATTTTCTGTGGACTTTGCTGCAAAAAAGAGGTTTCATTGACAGTCCGACACTTTGGCTGGTGTGGATGAAACGATGCATCATTAGGACCTCTAACTCGGTCCTGATTAATGGGTGCCTTGAAGGTGATTTCTTTCAGCCCCAACGGAGTCTCCGTCAGGGATGTTTGCTCGCTCCTCTCCTGTTCGTTATTGCAGCTGATGGTTTGACGACTACGATGAGGCTTGCTTTGGATAACAGTCTTTGCACATGGTACTACAATGGGGACATTACTATACCTTTGCTTCAATATGCAGATGACACGATGGTATTCCTTAAGGATCCTGATCACATCAAAAGAGCTGCTCAAATCATGGACATATTTGGTGACATATCGGGGTTGCAGATTAATAGAAGCAAGTATGTGTTTGTTCCCTTCGTCTGATGGGGCAGGAGATGTAAGCCGGGTTGACACTCTTTGCTGCCATGTTGGGGAGTTGCCCATTGCGTATTTGGGCCTCCTGTTGGTCGGTGGAAGGTTGAAGGCTAGTGATTGGAAGATGGTTATTGATCGGTTGGAGTCCAAGATAGCGGGATGGAAGGTTGTCACCCTCTCTATGGGTGGGAAGCTGATTTTGCTCAAGCATGTGCTCTCAACGATATCGATTTTCTTCTGTTCAGCAAGGTTGCTGCTAAACCGTATTCGCAACAAGTTGGAGGGCTTGATGAGAAGGTTTTTCTTGTCAGATGGGAAACAAGATCAGAATGGCCTTCATTTGGTGGACTAGTCCGTGATTACCTTGAAAAAGAATGGTGGATTGGGAGTCCCGAAGGTTAACTATATGAACAAGGCTTTAATTGCAAAATGTCTGGTTAGGATGTGGCGCGAAATAGATGATTTGTTTTGTCATCTTCTGAGGAGGATTTACGAGATTAAGGTTTTTTCTCATGCTGCGGTTATTCAATTTCCATCCCCATTATGACGGGGCATCAAGAAGATTCTGCCTGAGTTAGCATGGAAAATACAACCAGTTCTTGGTAGTGGTGAGAACTTTAGATTCTGGCGGGATGATTGGACGGGTGATGGTGCCTTGGGGCACCGCTTCCCCCGGTTAATGGCAATTGCTGAAGACAGAGGTTTCTGTTAGTCTGGTTTGGTCGCATAATACATGGTCTTCGTCCTTTGTGACTGGATTTTTTGAGCAAAGATTGGAGGACTTCTTGCGTTTACAAAATGAATTGGCTTCTGAGAGTGGCTCACCTCTGGGTAGGGATCGCTTCATGTGGATGGATGGACCTTTTCGTGCAAAGATGGCCTACCGACTGTTTGGCAGTCATGTTTTGGCACAACGTGAAGATACTTCACAGAACATAAGGATGGTTTGGGGTAGCATGATACCTAAGAGAGTCACGGTCTTCATGTGGCTTGTGGTACATGATTACATCCTTACTAAAGCACGACGACACATGATCTTGCGGGTTGATGATCGATAAGTCGCAAAATCAACCCTTTAAGAGTGCTGAATTAGCACTTGATAATGTCGTAGCAGTCGGGCCAATTCGGGCTCATCAAAGACCATCTCATTTAAATATGTATATAATAGATCAAAATGCGATGGTCGTGATTTTATTTTACTTGGCAAGAAACCAAGGTCGAACTCAGGGACACGAGCCTCTCTCGTATTAGTCGGATTTTAGTCTATTTAGCTAAGTGTTGAGTTAAAGCATATCTCTAGGTCAAAACATGCAAAGACACAATACAACAATGCATTAAAAATAAACATGCATTTTTGTCAATTTTTATTATGCAAATAAATGCCATGTGATGCAATGGAAATATGCCCTAGGTAAAAATAATGAGCAAAATTTAATATGAGTCAATTTCAAGTTCAAATATCAATCAGGCTTGATGAACAAAATTAGATTAGGCACAAGTTAAAGATTTAAGAGGCACATGGCAAATAAAATAATACATCAGAATTCATGTATCCAAAACTGAGAAATAAACATGCCATTAGAAAGTACATCAAACAAGCTTTAAAATGAAACTGAAATCAACTCGATTGGACATACGTAGCTCAAGATATGCATGAAAGAAATCGGGGGCATAACTGAAATAAAACATGAAAAGATAACTACAACCAGGTTCCGGAAGGGACTAAAATGCAATAAAAATAAAGACGAGTCCTTCCCTGTAAATAAACCATACGCGCGAGGGCCTATCTGCGATTATTGAAACCCGCAAGGGTATGAGTGCAAATATCCCCAGGCGCGCAGGTGCTGCACGTGCTTTAGGACCTGTTTGCAATATTGAAGAATTCCGTGGGCTCCTCTGCAAATTACCCACATGGCATGTGATCGGCACGCGCCATCCAGGCTCGGAAGTTGGCTCGGACTCGGCAGAGGCTCGGTGACGCTTCGGCTTGGCTTGGACGTTAGGCTCGGGCTCGATCGAAGCTGCTGATGGCTCGGCACAGGCTCGGACGGGAGGCTCGGTGCATGCTCAAAGAACGCCACGTGGCTGAATAACGACCATTGGATCGTGATGATCCAAGGGCTACTGGTAAAGGCGTTGGTGGGCGACGTGGCTGCTCGAAGGTCGTCGGATCGAAAGGATCCAACAGCCGTTGATGTCGATGGCGTGGCCCTATCTGGATCGTTGGATGGTCGCTGAGAGAAGACCATCCGACGATCCCTGTGCTGTCTCCTCCACCGAAGGCTGGCGGCGGATTCAGAGCTCCGGCAAAGGAGCTCTTCCTCCGCCGCTTGTTCTCGTGCATGAAAGCCCTCCCCGGAGCTCTTTGGATGGATGTCGAGGAAGATGAGAGCTCGGGGAAGGTCCATGCGTCTCTGAAGCCGTGCATCAGAGCTCGGATGAGCACTGCGAGGTTGATGAAGTCGGCTCCGGCAGAGCTCCGACTAATGCGGGTTTCGAGGACCTGTAAAGTTAGCGACATAGCCGAAGCGTATATAGGAGTGTGTGTGAGTGAAATGGGAGCTCGGAGGGGTCGGAGAAGGCGGGAGCTCGATGCTCCTCCGCCGTGGGTGGCGGAGGAGATGGATCGTAGGGCGACGATGTTTGGAAGAGCGAGGAGGTGAACAAAGGGTACCGCGGAAATGGGGGTTTCGTGGCGGAGCTAGAGATGTGGTTAATGGAATGTGAAGACTGCCGGAAAGGCCTGATTAAATCGAAGAGATCGAATAAAAAGACAAAGGAGGAAAGGAGAGCTTACCTGGTTGGAGGCGGAGCGGGGGCTTGGGCTGGGGCTCGAATCGAGCCCCAGGTCTTCGCTGAACGTCGTCAGCCGGTCGACGCAGCTCGGGCGGTCGCTAGGCGCCGCAACTCCGCCGAGTGTGGCGGAGGGTCTCACCGGAGGCGCGCGTCGTCATCGCGCTCCGTCCTACCTCCTTGCTGTCACTGAGAGGTGGAGGAATGCTGGGCGTGGCCCCGCGTACAAGTGGACAAGTGTTGACGGAGGGGGATGTCGGGTATTTGAAGGTGGTTGATGACGGAGCTGATGAGTGGCGTCGTGGTTTACGAGGGGAATATGGGGCGACTGGGAGGACGACGTGGATCGTGGAGGTATGCGCGGGGAAGAAGGAAGATTGGGGAAGTGAGTGGGGATGTTGGCAATGGAAGACGTCGACTGGAGTAGCGGAGAAAAAGGAAAGGGGGAAGGGTCGTCGCGAGATGGAAAACGTGGGGAAGGTGGTCGTCGGGAGGTTGACGATGACGATTAGCCGTTGGATCTGGAGATCCAACGGCTGACGGTTGAGCGCGAACGAGAGGATAGGATTGGATCTGGGCGATGTGAACGAAGGGCTGACGGTTGTGCCACGTGTCGAGCTGCGAGAAGGGCGCTGACAGACGGTTTAGATTAAATTAGGACCTGCGATCGGATGGTGGACGATGGCTGAACGAGAGCGGGATCGAGTGGCCCACAACGTGACACGTGGCGGCTTTTGGCTTAGGCGCTAACGTGCGGTGATGATGGAGTTCTGATGATGATCTGATGGCTGGGAACATAAGCGTGCGTGGAGAAGGCCTGGCCGTTGGATATGAAGATGATCCAACGGTTGGGTGAAGGCGGAAGAAGACAAGGGAAGCGGGCCACGTGGCGCCTCCAGAATGGGCCACATGGCCCAATCAGGTTATTCGGAGAGTATTTTTGATTTCTGAGGTTTAAATTGGCCGAATTTGAGAAAACTCAAAACATGAAAGTTGTAGATCTTGATGAGATCTACAAGTTTCATGTTGACCAAAACTGGAGATGACATCAAACAAAGATCCAAAATATTTTTGAGGGTATTTTAAGACTGAAAATACCACGAATTTTAATTTTTTCATTTTTTGGGGTTTTTAATTTATGTGAGACTCTGATAATTACAAGACATTAGCTGGGTTTTATTGACACATATTTAAGCAAGGGGGTTAATAATGTGAAATTATGATGATGAAATTGAGTTTCATCACCCCCCTATACTTAAACTATGCTCGTCCTTGAGCATCAAAAAAATGAATAAGCTGGATTAACCCCCTTGTGTATGTGAGTACAGGATCCAAACTGTTCAAGTCGACTCAATTTTAGAGGTCCAAAATTCTCGAGTTCAACCCAGCCTTAATCAAGAGGTACCCAATTCCTCTAATTCTCTAGACTCTCTCTGATGTACATATAATCTAAAGGATATGAATTTTAGTGTTGACTGCAATTTCGAGAGTAGAGTCAAATCTTCACCCAAAGTCTCGGTCCGAGAAATTCTCCAAAGGACCCAATCCTCAACACTAGGGAATAAATCCAATCTTGCATTCAGTCCACCGTCTCTTTAGTTGTCAGACCTAGAAAATGTCGATGGAAGGCCAGTAATGGAGGGTATGGATTTGTGTCATTTCTTCTCTCCCTCTCATTGGAACAAGGATTCTCTCTAGTGCTTTTTACGCAACACATTTTTTTGGTGTTGATCAGTGCGTCCGTCAAGAGAAGTTGGAGCCGTCTGCACTTGTTTTCCTGGGAGTACACCGGGGTGTGTCTTTTTTGAGTACCTATCGTACCTTCGACACCCAGACTTGTAGCATTTACGATGCAGAGCCCTTTTTTGGTGCAAGCCCGACTCCTGGTCCTAATAGCGGTGGTCCAAGTGGACACTTTGATATGTTTGGGAGCGCTCGCCTTTGGTGGAAGCTCTTTGATATTTTGACTTTGTGGAATGAGAGCTTTTCTTTGAAATTTCATTGACTTGTATAATTTTTGGCTAGCTCCACTGCTTTTACCAAGAGTTGGCGCACACTGATCAACATTTTTTAATTATATCACACCCTGGCACTTAGGTCAATATCAAGAGATTTAGTATAAGAACCAAGTTCTCATACTGGCTAAATTGCTGACACTCAGGTTTCCTGAAGCCTTCAAAGATTTTATCCCATCCTCGAGCATCATTAGATCAAGTCCAAACTCGAATCCCTCATCCCAATCCCTTAGGTGAAAATCCAACTCATCTCATCAAAACCGCAGTCGTGCATGTGATGTGCTGATCATATTCTTTATGTCTGAGACTAAGTATGGAATATATCATGCAAGTCTTAGAGACCTAGGGAAATATGGATGATTAAGTCTATGACCCTGATGGCTAAGGCTGGTTAACCTAAAATCTCAAAGACCTCATAAAACTAAGTTTCCTTGAACATTTCAGATCCTGGGTGGAAGTGTAAAAAGTAGAGGATTAATCCAACTCCTTCATTCAATTTTTTTTGAATTTTGCTCATTTTTATGGATTTTAGTTTAAAGTTAAAACACATGTTAGACTCAACTTTCCTTGATAAAATATTTCAAAACCATGTCACACAAATAAAAGATTTTCAAAACATTTTCAAAGGATTTTTCAAAACAAGAAAATCTCATTTTTAAAATCATTTTCAAAAATATTTTTATCAAAAATAGTGTAACATAGTATAGAAAAGCCGTGAAATTATTTGAGTTCTCTTAGTCCAAAGAATTTTACTTTAGCCAAAAAGTTTTAAATTTTTCAAATTTTTCAGATTATAGCTTAAGTAAGTAAATTGTATATACGGTATACCCCCTTATCCTTAAACTTTGCTATGTCCTCATAGCACTAGATGATACGAGTCCATAGGTCCATTTAAGTGTAGAGAAATATACGGGAGCTAAGAGGGGCTCCCCCTGTACTTAGGTTAGAAATAACCTAAGTATGAAGGCAAGGAAAGATGAGTAGAAAAATCACAGGGACTCGGGTCCCCCCTATACTTCTGAGATTAGCCTAAGTATAAAGATGGAATTTGATGTTGGGAGGGTCCCAAGGGGAACGAAGAAGAAGGATGGATTTACAAATGAGCGGTTTGAATCCGCGGAGATGAATGGAGTGACTAAGGATTTGGGGTGTGTATCGAATCAAACAAGGCTCAATCAAGCAAGCAAGACCCCCAGGTTCACCAACTCACACATGAAACCAACCAAAGTCGGTTTATTATCTTGTCGGTTTTATTGGTGATAAAACATTAGATATTTACGCGGAGAAAAATGTGAAGTGAAAACCAATGCGTAACCGAGGGTGTTGCTCTCCCAAAACCGAATTTTACTCCATTTTTTGTTGACTTGCAATTAACAGTCCCAATTTTATTTTAAGTTATCACTGAATTATGGTTAGCACAAAATCAAGCAATCATCATCTACCGTTCATTCCCATTTTCCATTAATCCTAGGTGATCAAGCTAGGAAAAAGAAACCGAGAAAAGTCGCCTATTCGATAAAAAAACACGATCTAGGCTAAGCGAGAAAACATGCAGTGATTTGACGAGAATTACGTGAAAAACTTGGACTGTTTTAAAAACCGAAATCAATATGTATGCAAGTCGATAAAAGCCACACCTAATCATGCATCTATTAGCGGTGAATAATTTTCATTAATTTTAGCTAAGTGAAGCGAGATTATGTGCGTCTAAATTTAAAGTGTGTCCTAACCTACGAGCAAGCACGTAAAAGATAAAAACTGAAAAACCGCTCAAAGAGCCGCGCGCCTGGTCCTAAGTCGACACTCAAGTGGGAACGATCCCCACACAACCACGATCGTTCGATTACATTCGCGAGTCTTCGATCGAAGACCGCTGTAAAAGACGAGTTTATTACAAGCAAAAATAAAATGCGAGACACTTTTTTTTCTTTTCTTTCTTATAGGCTCCAAGCATGCTCCCGCGGTTCCTCTCAGCGAGAGACTCCAGCTCCTCGCCTCCTTGCTTGATCAAGGGCCCTGCCACAGAAACAAGGATTAGAGATCAAATAAAAAGAAAAATTTTATAATGCAAAATAAGTAAACAAAATGACCTATAAAATGAACACTGAATTAAATAAACAGAAATCCAAAAAAATATAAGAAATGAGCCGTGTCCCCGGCAACGACGCCATTTGATAAGTCGCAAAATCGACCCTTTAAGAGTGCTAAATTAGCACTTGATAATGTCGTAGCAGTCGGGCCAATTCAGGCTCATCAAAGACCATCTCATTTAAATATGTATATAATAGATTAAAATGCGATGGTCGTGATTTTATTTTACTTGGCAAGAAACCAAGGTCGAACTCAGGGACACGAGCCTCTCTCGTATTAGTCGGATTTTAGTCTATTTAGCTAAGTGTTGAGTTAAAGCATATCTCTAGGTCAAAACATGCAAAGGCACAATACAACAATGCATTAAAAATAAACATGCATTTTTTTTGTCAATTTTTATTATGCAAATAAATGCCATGTGATGCAATGGAAATATGCCTTAGGTAAAAATAATGAGCAAAATTTAATATGAGTCAATTTCAAGTTCAAATATCAATCAGGCTTGATGAACAAAATTAGATTAGGCACAAGTTAAAGATTTAAGAGGCACATGGCAAATAAAATAATACATCAGAATTCATGTATCCAAAACTGAGAAATAAACATGCCATTAGAAAGTACATCAAACAAGCTTTAAAATGAAACTGAAATCAACTCGATTGGACATACGTAGCTCAAGATATGCATGAAAGAAATCGGGGGCATAACTGAAATAAAACATGAAAAGATAACTACAACCAGGTCCCTGGAAGGGACTAAAATGCAATAAAAATAAAGACGAGTCCTTCCCTGTAAATAAACCATACGCGCGAGGGCCTATCTGCGATTATTGAAACCCGCAAGGGTATGAGTGCAAATATCCCCAGGCGCGCAGGTGCTGCACGTGCGTCAGGACCTGTTTGCAATATTGAAGAATTCCGTGGGCTCCTCTGCAAATTACCCACATGGCATGTGATCGGCGCGCGCCATCCAGGCTCGGAAGTTGGCTTGGACTCGGCAGAGGTTCGGTGACACTTCGGCTTGGCTTGGACGTTAGGCTCGGGCTCGATCGAAGCTGCTGATGGCTCGGCACAGGCTCGGACGGGAGGCTCGGTGCATGCTCAAAGAACGCCACGTGGCTGAATAACGACCATTGGATCGTGATGATCCAAGGGCTACTGGTAAAGGCGTTGGTGGGCGACGTGGCTGCTCGAAGGTCGTCGGATCGAAAGGATCCAACAGCCGTTGATGTCGATGGCGTGGCCCTATCTGGATCGTTGGATGGTCGTCGCGAGATGGAAAAGTGGGGAAGGTGGTCGTCGGGAGGTTGACGATGACGATTAGCCGTTGGATCTGGAGATCCAACGGCTGACGGTTGAGCGCGAACGAGAGGATAGGATTGGATCTGGGCGATGTGAACGAAGGGCTGACGGTTGTGCCACGTGTCGAGCTGCGAGAAGGGCGCTGACAGACGGTTTAGATTAAATTAGGACCTGCGATCGGATGGTGGACGATGGCTGAACGAGAGCGGGATCGAGTGGCCCACAACGTGACACGTGGCGGCTTTTGGCTTAGGCGCTAACGTGCGGTGATGATGGAGTTCTGATGATGATCTGATGGCTGGGAACATAAGCGTGCGTGGAGAAGGCCTGGCCGTTGGATATGAAGATGATCCAACGGTTGGAGGTGAAGGCGGAAGAAGACAAGGGAAGGGGGCCACGTGGCTCCCCCAGAATGGGCCACGTGGCCCAATCAGATTATTCGGAGAGTATTTTTGATTTTTGAGGTTTAAATTGATCGAATTTGAGAAAACTCAAAACATGAAAGTTGTAGATCTTGATGAGATCTACAAGGTTCATGTTGACCAAAACTGGAGATGACATCAAACAAAGATCCAAAATATTTTTGAGGGTATTTTAAGACTGAAAATACCACGAATTTTAATTTTATCATTTTTTTGTGGTTTTTAATTTATGTGAGACTCTGATAATTACAAGACATTAGCTGGGTTTTATTGACATATATTTAAGCAAGGGGGTTAATAATGTGAAATTATGATGATGAAATCGAGTTTCATCAATGATCATTTATGTGATAGATGTAGCAAGGAGGTGGAGGACCTAGGCCATCTTTATTAATATAAGTTGTGATGGGTTCCAACATGGGACGCCACCCTTTTACGATTAAAAAAAATTGTGAGTATATATAGTTCGTAGGTGTGTGTCTTAATGGCGATCGCCCGTTTTTTCTTCAACCAAATCTACCAACTTTATGTGGAAAACACTTTTTTCTATAAAGATATGGCAAAAGAGGCATATATGTCTTTGAGTCATAGACTCCTGGTTACACCATTCAGGGAGAGTGTGTATGCTCGCCCAAGAAGGCCATTTATGGCCTGAAGCAGAATCCTAGAACCTAGTTTGGTAGACTCAACATGGAGATTGCTATACTCGATTTTTTAAGAACTCATATGGTATGTGTTAATCTTGAGACAATGAGAAACATGATCATTCTTGCAGTATGTGTTGATGATACCATTATTTCAGGGATGACATGGCTGACATCTACAAAGCACAAGCATTTCTATAGAGGGTCTTTGGTTACTGTTATAAAATAAACATGCGGAAGCGAACATGGAAAAATGATAAAGAACAAGAAAGAACAACGAGATTTAACGTGGAACCCTACTCCGTGAGGAGCAGGATGAAACCACGGGAGAAGCCCTCAAAGGGGCGGATATTTCATTCCTCTTTCTCAATGGATACAGGAGGTCTGGGGTTCCTTACATAGCCTCTCCAGAGCCTCCAAGTCCCACCACTAGACGATGTGGGACTAAACACATGGATGGGGTAAATGGATCTTCTCCAGGATCCATTTACCATGCTACAACTCATGACACATACAACCAGGTACTCAAACACTCCCCCTCAAGCTGGAGAATGCAATGCTCAGCTTGGATAAATAGAAAGAAACTCAACTCAACGCTACATGACACTACTGACAATATCAACCCAACGCACAAATTGCTGCAGTCGAGGACGTTGCTTCTCATCCCTTTCAGGTGAGGAGGACGAACGGGCTGGAGTGTGAGTCTTCTGAATCTCGTCGTCGGAAAGCATGTGCTCTGAACTGCGCCTGTCAGAGTCACTGCAACTGAAAATGAGTCTCCTCGTCGGAGTACTCTGGTTCGCCACAATAATGTGGACAACTGCTCCATCTCTGAAAAGGGCCTAACTGAAAAGACCGTGGCTGTGCAATCCTCGTCGGAGTCCACGGTCGCTGAGAATGGAGTCTGAAATAAATCTCCTCTTTGGAGAACTGGGTCTCTCCCATCTGGCTCAGAGAATGGTGCACTGCTCTGGTGTACCTAAGGCTAGCTATTGAGTCACGGCTCGATGAGCCAGGCTCGGGCTCAGCTCGATAAGGGCTCGTGAGCCCTGCTCATTAAGCTATTGAGCTGAGCCCGAGCCAGAATTTTGGGCTCGATAGCTTAACAAGCTGAGCTCGAGCCAAGCCTCACTCGGCTCGATAACTCAGTAAGGGGCTCGATAAGGAATATATATACTTATATTGTTTATATATTTATATATAATACAAACAAAATAAAATTAGCCCTTTGCAATTTCCCCTCTACTAACTTTGACCCTCTCACGAGTCAGTATAATGTTACAATATATATTATACTTAAGATTTTATATACAACTTGGTTAATGGCCTATTGGTAAGGAACACAGTCTTGATAGAGCAGGTCTCAAGTTCGAACCCACACAAATCACTTTTCCACCAAAAAGTACCCATTTTCCTTAATGAGCTCGACTTGGGCTCGAGCCCAGACCAGGCTCGATAAGGAGCTCGGGCTCGATAAGGGGCTCAGCTCAAGCCTTATCGAGCCCGAGCTAGCTCGATAAGGGCTCGAGCTTACCAAGCCTGAGCTCGAGCCAGCTCGGTTGGGCTCGAACGACCTGTTGAGCATTACATGGCTTCTGTTGTGCGCCGCCGACCTGTTGAGCATTACATGGCCGAGATGATGGGTTGCCGAGATGCGAGATGGGAGGAGGCCTGGTGGTCCCGCTCGTAGAGGGGGTTGCGCCTGCGCGCCTACGAGAAGGCGATGGAGCGCGAGAAGGAGATTGCGCAGGGGAGCTTTGCCTGTGGAACTTCGCCAGGGGCTGCTGTAGCGGAGAGCATGATTGTGACCTGCCCTGTTACATCGCCGCCGGACGCCTTGGAAAGGTGTTGCATATTGCGCAAGGTCTGGAGGAAGCACGGGGCGCCGCCTGGGCTGTTGGCTGCCTGCTGCTCGCGTGAAGACTGCGTGGAGGATGAGAGATTCCATCGCAAAAAAATAGAGTTTCAAAAAATGAAACCCTAGAACATGAATCCAGCCAGGATAACAACAGATTTTCACCATAAAATGAGTCTCGAACATAAATAAGAACTTGAATAAAAACAAGCATGAAATCCTCGAGAATCGATCCGCTCTGATACCATGTTATAAAATAAACATGCGGAAGCAAACATGGAAAAATGATAAAGAACAAGAAAGAACATCGTGATTTAACGTGGAACCCTACTCTGTGAGGAGCGGGATGAAACTACGGGAGAAGCCCTCAAAGGGGCGGATATTTCATTCCTCTTTCTCAATGGATACATGAGGTCTGAAGCTCCTTATATAGCCTCTCCAGAGCCTCCAAGTCCCACCACTAGACGATGTGGGACTAAACACATGGATGGGGTAAATGGATCTTCTCCAGGATCCATTTACCCTGCTACAACTCATGACACATACAATTATTGGTCTTTACGCTACATTCTGGGCGTTGAAGCGACTTGACATTTAAGATGACTTTTGCTATCCCAATACAATTAAGGCCTTGATAGCTTTGATGAGGATGACTTACTTGGATGCAATCAAGGCTCTAAATGTCGGTTTCGGACTGGGTAACCATTTCGGTGACCGACTCAAACAGAATTTCGGTGGAATTTTGATCGAAATTCGACCGAAATTTCGGTCATTTCTTGTTCTAGGGCCCTTATATTTCGGCCATTTTGGCCATTTCGGTCTAATTTTGATTTCGACAGGATATCGATATTCAACAAAAGTTCGATCAAAATTTGCTGAAATTTGAGGCCATGAATGCAATACATCATCTATACTTGTTGAGACTCTACCCCGCACTGATTGTGTCGATGACTACTTTGAGGACTCCAAGAGATATACGAATTTAGCGGGATATCTTCAATACCTTCTTGTCATCTGATCGAATTTTATCTACGATGTTAGGAGGACAAGTCAACATATGTGGAGTCCTCTATATATTTTGGCTGGAAGGATGTGCTTTTTGTTGTGCTACTTGAAGTACTCGTTTGGAAAAGAGGTCGCCTCTGGAAGGATGTGCTTTGTGTTGTGCTACTTGAAGTACTCTTTTGGAAAAGGCTTCTCTATGTATGTTGTGATCATTTAGATATCTGTTCTATGTATGTTGTGCTTTGTGTTGGTATGTTACTTTTATTGGAGGCAACCTTTTTATCTAGAGGAGCAAGAAGCAGACTATCCTTGCTCGATCTAGTGTTGAGTCAAAGTACGACCATGGTCCATTTGTCAGTTTAGATTTATTTTCTAGGGATCTTGGTTTTAAAAAAATGCAGTCGTCTATTCAGTAACAACATGTTTGCTGTATATATTGCCTCGAACCTAGTTTTCTATGAGCTTATGAAGTTTATTTAGATTGTCATTTATCGGAGATGCAATGCATCGAGTGAAGATTACTAGACCACATATATTCACAAAGGCCTTTGTGGATTGCAACATTCTTTTGTTGAAGTTGACAATGACTGATGCGTATGCGCCAATGTGAGGTGCTGTGTGATGAATTTGTTGTTATCTTTTGTTTTATGTATGATTTGTATTTATGTAGTCTTCCACTTAAAAGCCTAGGATCTCATAAAAATGTCACTATTTTATCTAATAAAGTGCTTTATGATTAAAGTCCTTGGGCACTTTGCGATACTTCCCTGACATGAAGGTGGCTCACATTCTTAAAGAATTTCTCTTAATGTAAGAGAAGCATATCCTTGTTTTCCTAACTTGGCGATATTTGGATCCATGATAGCATCTATTCCTATTGACTTGGATGCCAAGACATACGAGGGTACCTTAGATGAGGTCTATACCAAATAGTACATGATCATAGTAAGCAACCTCCTTTATGCCATTATCACCAGTGAGTTGAGATATCTGATTTATAAGTTGTCTCAAGTTAACACCTCAATGTTATGCACATTTTACGATATCTCAAGACTGTCCTTCGGAAGTAGGTTGCTATTTTACAAATATCGGGACTGCGTACTTGACAAGAAATCTACCACAATGTTATGTACCTTTGTTGGTGAGCATCTTCTTATCTAGTGTTAGGAAGAAGTGAAGTGCAACTGCTCAATTTAGTGCAGAATCAAAGTGCATAGCTACGGTAAAAAGGACTGCAGAGTAGATGTGGTTCAGACATGTTTATAAGTTTTGCAGTTCGATCATGAGAAGACTTTATACGTGGAGGCTGACCACGACTATATCTGTGACTTGATCAAGAAAGATCTCCTCCAGAATCCACACGTGTCATTACTGATATGATATGGTTGTAGATATCCTTGCCAAACCTTTCGCAAGGGCTTGTTTGATCGATGTGTTTCAATACTATATATACTCCGGCTTGAAGAGAGGGTCAAGATGAAGTGAAAGTTAGTCCATGACATGCACACATGTGTTTATACATGTATATTGTTATACTCTTTTTAGGATTCTTGTAATACATTTCCTCCCCTCTCCCTATGTATATAAAGAGGTGGCATTTTCATAATGAATAAGTCTACATTTTCTCTTCATAATGAATAAGTCAACTCTTTCTCCGAATAGAGGCATTGAAGGGTTCTTCTCTGTCATGAAAAACATTACAAATTTCACCTCTACTACTTCTAACATGTGAGAGAGTAGGTGAAAGGCGAGTACCGAGAACGTACTTTGTCTTTGCCTATTTTTGACTTTATTAGAGCAGAGAGGATGAAAAGGAGGCATAAAACAACCCCCACGAGCCTTCAACCATACACCCCCATGGCTCGGAATGGCTTTTGATGAGCTTTGATGCTTAGAAAACAAATATAGCGACATAGACCTGTCTCTTCACGCAACTCCCTTCCCGTTGTATGTAGAACATAATGCAATGCTTGGATGTAAGTGCAACCCAACCTCTAACGTCAACGAGCAATATGCAAGCTAGGATTAGCAATTACATAGATGGCATGGGAATAGGGCTTTTGGCCTAGGAGACTATGGCATAAGGATGTATAGTAATGTAATGGTAAAGTTATTGCTACGCGAAAGTATGAGCATGTGATAACAACATGCAATTGGGTACCTGGTAGTTAAGGGTATGCGAAGCAACATGTATTTATACTACGTAGCTTGTCGATATTGACATACTATTGTATACAACGGCTTTTGAGTAAACTCTCTTCTGCACAAGGGCTTACTTGCTATAATATAATAAGGGAGGTACCTTTTGTAAGGAAGGAATGGAAGCGCCATAAATGAGTCAGTCCGCACACGGGATCAATACATTATTTTGTCTTTTTTATATCATTTCTAGATTGGAGGAGAAGCATCATGGTGCCTTTTTATAAGAACAAAGGAGACACTCAAAATTATTCAAATTACAGAGGTGTCAAGATGATGAGTCACACTATGAAAATTTGGGAACTGTAATCAAAAGAAGGTTGAGGAAATTTTCCATAGTGAAAGAAACACAATTCGGATTCATGTCAGGTCGCTTAACCATTAAAGCCATCCACTTTCCAAGGAGAACGATGGAGATTTATAGAGCTAAAAGGAAGAACATCCACATGATTTTTATTGATTTGGAGATGGTTTATGACTCTGTCCCACATGAGATATTGTGGAGAGTTTTGGAGAAGAGACAAGTACATGTCCTATACATAACCTCATAAAGGATATATATGATAGAGCTTCATCTTGTGTAAGGATCCATTTTGGGAAGACTGACTATTTTGACATCAACATTAGCATGTATCAAGGTTCAACTTTGAGTCCATTCCTTTTTACTTTGATTATGGACGATATGGCTAGTCATATTCATGATGAGACGCCTTGATGTATATTATTCATGATGATATTGTGTTGATTGATGGGACTAGAGATTGAGTAAATGAGAAGATGGAGATCTGGAGACATGCATTGGAGACTAAATGATTTCATTTAAGTAGGGCTAAGACTGAATGTATGAAAAGCATTTTTGATGGAGGCAATAATGAAGGAAACGAGGTAAAGATTGTTGACGATAACATTTTTAGAAGAAAGATTCTTTTAGATATTTGGGACCTATTTTGCAACATGATGGGGAAATTGATAGAGATATTACTCAAAGAATAAATACAGGTTGGCTAAAGTGGAAAGGAGCCTCTATTATTCTATGTGATAAGAAAATTCCTATGAAAATCAAAGGAAAGTTTTGCAAAGCAGCGTGAGTCCTGCTATGCTCTATGGATCTGAATGTTGGCCTGTAAACCATAGATATGTGCAGAGAATGACAATAGTAGAAATGACAATGCTAAGTTGGATGCCCGAACACACACGTAAAGACCGGATTGGGAATGATGTAATCAGAAAGAGAGTTGGTGTAGCTCTGATCGAGGGTAAGCTGCGAGAAAACCATTTAAGATGTTTTGGCCATTTGCTAAGGAGGTCAGCTGATGGCTGATGCACTAGTTATGAGATGCGAGTTTTGGGATGTTGAGCCGGTTAAAATAGGACGAGGAAGGCCCAAGAAGTGTTGGAATGTGACTATCCGAAGGGATCTTAGTTTTTTGGATCTAAGCCCGAGAATGACTCAAGATAGATCTGAATGGACACAAAGAATCCATGTAGCCGACCCTACTTAATGTGGTAAAAGGCTTTGTTGTTGTTGTTATTTGCAACGGTTCTAGAAGCTGGAGAGCCATGCCTCGAGAACCATAAGATAAGAAGCATTAGAAGAGGGAATAGGAAGGTTTTTTTCCCTTGATGATGACACAGAAGCTTTTTCTTCCATTGGTCATGCCACAGAAGCGGACTGCCGAGCTTAAATATGGATGTAATAAACATTCTCCATTATATAAGCATTCTCTTGTTTTAGAAAGCAATGTATTCTATAAAAGGAAAAAATCTATCTCATCCGATGGTGGTTAAAACTTCCGTTCGATTTGATCGACGATTGCAACAAAAGCGAAAATTACATCTTTCGAGTGTAGGAGAGAAAAGAAAGCAACACAACAAAAGTGAAAATTGCATCTTCCGAGTGTAGGAGAAAAAAGAATGCAACGATACATTCTTGTTGCTCGTGTATTAAGTGAAGGCGGAATGATTTCCTCCCTTTTCTTTAGGCAATGTAACAAAGTTTTGCAAATTGAATGTTAGAAACAAGACTTGTGTGAAATCAAGGTAAAAAATTGAGGCATAGGTGGAATTGAGGGGTGGTAATGAAGACTGGAAGCTACACACGAGTTATATACTTTAAGGATTGAGTTGGGAGGGGGGGCTTTAGAAGGAGTCGAGCGAGTTGGATCGCTAACATCAGGGGGAGGGAGGTTCTTTTCCCTACTGATACAACACTTAAAGTAGATTCTATATGTGTTGGGCTCTTCCTATTATGGTGACAACTCGAACTATGATGATATGTACAAGAATGAGTTGAAATTTGTTTTTTAGGGGGGGGGTTTGCTTCAGGCCAGGGAGAAGACTAAAATCAATGGATACAGATGAACTGTCATTGATGGATGCTGTATATGACACGAGAAATTTGACTCGACATCTATGAGAACTTGCTTCCTCTATGGTAAGGTTTGATGAAGCCTATTGGGATGAACCTTTATGAAGAGGTGAATAAACTTGGTGTAGTGGGAGGAGGATATGACATACGATAGTGAGTCAATGATGTTGTATTTATTAGTATTTATGCAGCTTGCTGTAGTGGTTGCTTGTTGCTTGATTTCTAAGAGTATGGTGATGGTGTAACACAGAGGAGCTCAAGAGTTGTGAGGATTGTAATGAAGTAAAATGGGATGCAAGTGGTAGGAGCTCAAGAGTTGTGAGGATTGGAATGAGGTAAATGCAAGTGGTAGTGGTTGGAGGAAGTAGTATGTATGGTGATTCTAAGCATGTGAGGCTATGTTGTACTAATTCGTGGTAATGGATGGATAGAGACACATGCAACAATTTTGTGGAGGTTGCTTCATTGAGGGGAAAGTTGCAAGGTACGTGACAGGGAAAGAATGTGGTTGGAGACGAGAATGTGGTTGGCAATGTTGATTAGGGAATAAAAAAATGAGGAAGTGATATCGGTGATGATGGTCCCACACCCTATCATTGGGAATGGACTTATCAAAGGATGGTGAATGTGTTGTATAAGGTCGAATTATCAGGTAAGAGGATTTTCCTTTATACCGCAACATCCATCCTATGTGTAACTTTTTGCGGGCCTAGACCAGAGCCAATATTGAAAAAAATTTTCTTTGACAATTTATTGGGTTCGAGCCTAATTAGATGCGTGACAATTATTTCATGAAAAACTTATTTTGACAATTTATTGGATTCAAGTCTAATTAGACTCTTTGACGTCCGCCCAAAATGCTTAAACTTTTTTTTGAAAGGAAAAAGGGCTTACACCATGTAGGTGTGGTCCCAAAAACTTCACAATTGACCACCAACTGTAAACTTTACAAGACACCACAATGGAAACTAATGTCTCACATAACACATTACAAACACCAGCTTTTACTCAATGCCTTAGCGCGTGCCACACCATTTTCAGCATAAAAGCGATCCTTGTTAAAGATGACACTATTTCTGGCCAGCCAAATTGCGCAAATCACAACAATCTGACTTGATTTGTCCCTCTCCGTTCCCTTCCAGTTCGCTCTAATGGATCTCCAGAAGTCAAGCGTGTTGACCACTCCACCAGTAACCCCCCAACAAGGTTCAAACTTTCGCAAAAACATCATACATGAAAAATAGGTGATTACTATCTTCTGTCTCATCCAATCTTGGATACTCCTGGGTGGCCGCCTTGTATGAAGCGCACAAGCATATTCCTTGTCAACAATCTTTTTCTCCTCAGAAGCCATATGAATATCTTCGCATACCGAAATCTTCCATTTCAAAATACTCCTGCAATTTGCCTCGCACCCCAAGGTTGAATGTCAATTGATGCAGTGTGAGTGTGACCCCACATTATAGGGTCGAATTTATCTAATTAATTAGTAGACAATTTTATTTACGTTTTTAGGTTGTCGAAATTGTCTAATTAAATAATTGAGATCGCACGTGATCTCAACGTTTATTTCGTAGATTTTAATTTGAAATTGGGTCAATTAATTAATTAGGGTCAGTTTAGGCAAGTCGGTTGTCAATTTAAATGAGTTTACTATTTTTGTAAACCCATCTCTCCTATATAAAGAGAGGGTAGCCCATTGTTTTAATCAGTCAAGTATGAATCAAAATTGAGTTTATCTCAGTATCTCCCTCTTTCTCTTCTCCCTCCACGCGATCTCCGCGGTTCTCCTCCTTCAACCTCTCGTATTCCCGACGAGTTCTCTTCTCAACCCTTCCAATTTCTCTTCTCAACCCGTCTCGTTCTTCTACCAAAAATCCACCATAAAAAATATTATTTATCGACACCGCGAAAGCGATTTTGCATCAATCGATAGGGTTTCGGTTCTCTTCAACAAAGGGCGGCGGGCGTGGATCCGTGCGGCATCGTAGGCGGCGCTGAAGTGGGAAGCTGGGGCATCGCGGGGGTGGGTGACCCGTTTGGAAGACGCGACAGCGTGTGGGAAGGCACGCAGGGACGAGGGGGCATATGCGGGAGGGGTGGGGGTGCGGGCGTGCGGGGGTGGCGTGAAGGAGGCGATGGGGATGGGAGTACGGCTGTGCGGGGGTCGCGCGATGGAGGCAATGGGGATGGGGTTGCGGGCGTGCGGGAGTGGGGCGCGGGGGAGGTCTGCGGAGGAGGAGGGGGCTCTTGGGGAGGTCTGCGGGAGGGAGAGGGGGGCAGGGACTGGTGGGGGTTGGAGCAGGTGGGGCTGGGGCCGGTGGGGGCTGGAGCCGGTGCGCGTGGGAAGAAGGGAGGCGAAGGCGGGGGGGGGGGGGGGGGGGGCAGGGTGGCGTGGGTTGCCGGGCGGCGGGGCCTGGAAGAGATGGCGGGTGGGGATGGGATCTGAACCGCGGGGCTTGCGGGGGTGAGGAATGGCGCCAGCGAGGCTCGGTGCGGGAACGGGGTCGCCGGGGTTGCGGGAGGGACCGCCGGTGGGCGGCGAGGGTCTGGGCGGCCTCGGGAGTCGCTGGATGGGCTGGGGCTGCGATGGGGGCCGCCGTTGATGATGGATTCAGATCTGGAATCTCCTGGACAACGGCCGATTCCTCCTTTACGGCGAGTTTTTCTTCATCAAGACTGACGACAGCGGCTTCGACGGTTGGCGGATTTGATTGGACGGCGCATAGGGCCTCGAAGTTGGTCGCAAGGGCTCGAAACTCGGAGTGGATTGTGGTTTGCAAGTGATGCAAATCACGTAACTTGCGCTCCGTCTCCTTGTCGTAGTCGTCGTTGGCTCGTCGTTTTCTGTCGAACGAGCGATGGTTCCTTGACGTATGTCGGCGCGAGTATCTGGACGGATCATCAGATCGTGGGGACGATCTGTAGGCCATGCTCTGATACCAATTGATGCAAAATCGCTTTCGCGGTGTCGATAAATAATATTTTTTTATGGTGGATTTTTGGTAGAAGAACGAGACGGGTTGAGAAGAGAAATTGGAAGGGTTGAGAAGAGAACTCGCCGGGAATACGAGAGGTTGAAGGAGGAGAACCGCGGAGATCGCGTGGAGGGAGAAGAGAAAGAGGGAGATACTGAGATAAACTCAGTTTTGATTCATACTTGACTGATTAAAACATGGGACTACCCTCTCTTTATATAGGAGAGATGGGTTTACAAAAATAGTAAACTAATTTAAATTGACAACCGACTTGCCTAAATTGACCCTAACTAATTAATTGACTCAATTTCAAATTAAAATCTACGAAATAAACGTTGAGATCACATGCGATCTCAATTATTTAATTAGACAATTTCGACAACCTAAAAACGTAAATAAAATTGACGATTAACTAATTAAATAAATGCGGCCCTATAATTTGGGGTCACGCTGCATCATCAATGTACCCCTCAAAGCACGGTATGCCTTCCCAACCAAAAAATGATCGTCCGTCCAAGTCCAGCAGTCTCGACCATCTGTAGGCCCAACATTACCCGCAACTCCGATAACATAATAAGAAGCTCTGCCACCCGTTGCTCAGAAAGCTCAGATCTGAAACCAGGAAAAATTAACCCCGTGCCATGTTTCCGCCACCATACAACAAGGGTTATTCGCCATCGCCTTCGACCGAGGGAATCTAGCGTCCAGGGGCCCTCTCCACTCCAATCATCTGACTAAAAATGAAATGCCTTTATGTCTCCAACTATGGGCCATAAAAAGGTCACATCTCCTATGCCACACAACAAATTCCCCTTTAAAAAAGGAAGGCACCGCACCCATATCTCTAGACCTCGGGAATGATAGTCCGTGTTCATAAATTCCCCGAATAAGCTTGCACACCAAATTATCACAGTCACCCCATATACGCATCACTACCTGCCTAGAAGTGCCTTGTTCATCTCCTCTAAACTCCATACTCCAAGACCCCATCCCCTTTTGCACAATAATCCGTCCTCCAATCCACCAGAGCAAAAGCGTGGGATTGTCCCTTTGTCGACCAGAAAAACCGCCTTTTGATAGCTTGCACTCTCCTCCTAACACCGACCGACATAATCCTGTATGACAAGAAGAAAATGGGAATTGCAGATAGAACCGACTGTAGTAACACCAACCTTCCCCCCCTCGACAAGCAAACCAGCTTTCACCATACCAGCTTTCTCTCTATTTTTTCAATTATCAGTAACCAATTAGCTTTGTTTAACCTTCTAGAGACCATTGACATCCCTAGGTATTGAATTGGCAGGTTCGTGCGTGGCGAACACAACCAAGCAGCACATTTCTCAACTCCTCTCTCTGACAAAGCAAAAGCAACAAACTCCAATTTGCCCATGTCAACCTAGACACATCATCGAAAATGTCCAGCTCCATCGAAAGGCTCCTACAATTGTCAACCCCTCCGTCAACGAAGAAAAGCGTATCATCGGCATACTGGAGGATGAGAATAGAGATCCCCTCCATCAAGTAGCCCAGATAGTAACCCCTAGAAACTGCACTCTCTGCCATAATCTCCAATGCGTCTGCCACGAGCATAAAGAGTAAAGGTGCCAGCAGGCACCCCTATCTAACGCCCGTTTGTGGTTGGAAGAAACTACCTTTTGGTTGTCCGTTCACCAACACTGCATAGAAAGCAGTCGTGACACACCTCTGCATCCATGCAATCCACTTATCCGGAAATCTGCCTCTATAAAGCGAGGCCCATAAGAATTTCAAGTTCACACAGTTGTATGCCCTCGAGAAGTCCACCTTCCACAAAATCCTTTTCACCTTCCTTCTGTGCCAATCGCTACAATTTCAAGCTGTCTGCCAGGTAAAAGAGCACTCTGTATAGGAGATATGATCTTGTCCATTACCTTCCTTAGACGATTAGAAATTAGCTTCGCAATCACAAGATAGATCGCATTGGAAAGATCAATTGGTATGTAATCTTCAGTACACACCCCACCCTTCTTTTTGGAAGAAGGAAAATAAAAGAGCGGTTGTGACGATTGAACCATTCTTTCCTTTTACAATCTCCACCATCATCTGCATGGCCTCCTCCACGATGAGATCCCAAAACTCCCTGTAGAAAAAAATAGGGAACAATCCAGACTAGGGCACTCATACACCCCAAGGCATCCACATCACCTTCGCCAATTAGGGTACCTTCCAATGGCCAAATCTTTGATGCCCCATGAGCCAGCCGCTGCAGCAAAGCGATCCATTCCTTACGAGGTTCATAAATGCGGTGATATGCGGTATTCATTCGGTAATGTGGTCTAAAGCGAGTAAGTGGATATGCAGAGGAGTATACGATGTTTATAATTTTAATTTAAAATATTTTAAAAATAGAATAATAAAATGTGATTATATAAAAAAATTTGATGATCTAACAAAATCCAAAATCAAAAATTTCAAATAAAAGAATATAATCAATTAGTATATAAGCATGATATTATAAATTGATTATTTTTAGTTTATATTTTGAATTTATTGCTATATACACATACAAATTGGATTCAACAGGAAACACACGAATTCTATAAGAAAACCTTTAATGCATATATAGATCCTATATATAACAAAAGTTGAAGAATAATCATAGGCATACAAATCATACATCGATATATATATATATATATATATATATATATATATATGGATCTCCAAGGGACAAAAATTTGTGACACAAAATATAGGAAAAAATTGTATTTGCATATAAAATTTATTAGAAGCACAAAAATGTAAAGTACCAGACTGTTAGTCAATTATTTCATGTTTATTCGAGAAATAGAATGAATTTCATTAGATAGAAAATTCAAAAGATAGTAACCAATTCATTAATAAGTATTAGGAATAATGGAAAGATATGTATATGAGAAAAATGCCTTAGATTATATTCACAAATGCGACATATACGAGAATAATGAAAGGATGCATCAATTTAAATGATGATATAAGAGTTGCTTGGAAAAAAATCGAGTTAATGTGTCATCAACATGTTACGAATTAAACAAAAAAGACACGCGAATCATATATGCAAATCTCTTGTTCAGATATGCGGCTGCATATGCGATCACATATGCCACCTAGTCGGATCGCATATGCGGTTTGTCTGCATATTGCTGCATATGGCATATGCGCTTCAGTCAAGTGATCAAATACGCATATGTGGCCACATGGACCACATTTCCGAACACTGATTCCTCGCTAGCAATCGTGTTCACCATCGATGAAGGGATTCGAGTGGTCTCAGCTCTGATGTAATCCTCACCTCCCACGTCCACCTCCCCTTCCTCGATAACCGAGGCATTCGACAACGAGGCCCGCTCGAGCCCTCCTTGATCAAGCACTCTTTGCGTCGGTGATCCAACTTTTTGCATCGGAAACATAACTGTTCAGATGCCTTGCACGCGTATCCCCATTGCGACACCACCACCTCGCAAGTCCTCCCCGCCTATCGACGAACACTTCCTCTCCTTTGGCTGGCTCCGGGGCCCTTCCCCGGCCATCTCCTCCATGGCTACATCCTCCCGAACCTTCCTTTCCTCTACCTCTCCACCATCGGGGCTTTGGTCACGATGCCCTACATCTTCATGCCTCTCCGGACCGCTCCCGCTCCTCATAAAACCCCCCTTTCCCTCTCTCTCTCCATCCGCCTCAAAATGCTTAAACTTTAATTGTTAAGAAGACTTTCAGTCTTATAACACACCTACTTCTTGTGTGTGTTAGACATAGGACTATATTTGTGGTGTTGCAACATGTCTGGCAGATATTCTCAATACTGTCACTGCGGTGTGACTTTTCTACTTTTTAATAATACTGGTGCTGTACAATATTGGGTTGCCTTTTCCTCGTCATTTCTACATATGGCTTTCCCTATTAGGTAGCTTTTTGTATTGAAGCTACTTTGATACCATATGTAACATTTCGGGCTTTAGACCAAAACCATTACATAGGAAAATTGACCATGAAGCTCGTTAGGCTTAAGCTTAATTTGGCTCATTTATAATCACACAAATTGCTTAGTTTAAGGCGTCAAGTAGTAAAACTTCACTCTTATCATATACACCCACCATTTTGTGAGTTTTTAATGTGTTACTATTTTAAGGTGTTACATCCTACCATACTTTTATCCGCAACATCACCATTGGGGCATGGTCCATCACATATTCCCAAATGTAATATAAACTTCAGGCTATCATGCTTCTGTTTCCTCCGCTGTAACGGTACCCCCGCCTCTTGGGTAGTCCTTTTCACTATTAGAGGAAATTTGCTCAGATACAATTAATATTGTCTCAGTACACTCGAGCCATTATTGAAGAAAATTGACTATAACAACTAGTTGGGTTTATGTCAAATTGGATTCTTTGACAACGATTTGATTTGGAAATGCTTATGCCTAAGTTGTTGAGTACTAGTAGTAGACATCCACTCTTAATAACGAGAGGATCTGTTTAGGGGATGGAAAGGGAGGCGTCGGGCGATCGAGGAAAGGGCCCCTTACTTCCGGAGGAGGCAACTGTCGAGAGTCCTCCAGTTCAGATGAAAAAGCGCTTTGAGGTAGAGAGGAAGAGGAGAACTGCACCGGTGGAAGCCCTCTCTCGTCGTCGATGGTTCAAGTGTGGCCTAGCGAGACACCTTGCGCTGTGGTGCGCGACGAGGAGGGTGGTTTGTTACCGCTGTCAAAAGGAGGGACATATTCGAAAGGAGTGCTTTGGTTTTTCTTTCGGTATGGTGGTTGACAACGACACAGACCAGGGACTGTGGTGAACAAGGAGACCTCGTGGGATCCCGTGAATGGAGTCCTTATTGTTGATGGCTCAAATGCTGATTTGCTTAAGGTTGTGGAGGTCTTCTACTTTAGTAGATTTCGACGGGTGTGGATTGTTCCTGCCGTCACTGCAGTGGCGGCGACCACTCTTGCATGATGGGGCGTTGAAGTCTCCTTCGGGTTGATTCGTGCAGGTCCAAGATCTCCCGTTTCGCTGCCGAAGGTTGGACACCGTTAGGGAAGTGCTATGGGAATTCGATGTTGTCGATAGCATTCTTTGATCGGTTCTTCGGCCTGGCGAGGGTTGCAAAGCGGTCGTTTCAATGAAGGGGGACTAGAGGTCGATCCCTCCGGAGAAGACCTTCCACGTCGGAAAGGTGCCTTTTCTTCTTCATCTTACGAGGATAGAGGAGCCCGAGCCGACTCAGGATCCAGGGCTACAGGTGCGGGCGACTGGGAAGTTGGCGATGCCGCCGTCGTTATTGGAACCTTAGGCGGTCGTTGATGTGCTTCGAGATTCACGTGCAAAACTGGAGATCTCATCCCCGAGATTGCAGTCGGAGATTGGGCGGGTTTCGGAAAACGATTCACCTTCTGCTGCACATGTGAGTGGATCGGGTCTCGACTCGGGTCTGGTTTTCGAGTTTTGTTTTCCGTGCTCATCGGGTGGTGTTGATCTGGATCGTATCGCTGATCCGACCATGGATTCATTTGCAGATCCGGGTGGGGGACTCGTTTCGATCCCGGGTGACGAGCATGGTTCAGACCCCTCTTACTCCAAAAATCCAGTGGGAGCCTTGTTTCTAACTCGGCCTCAGTGCTCCTGCATATGGCAGCTGCTGCTGGTGTCCTCTCTCATTCCCTTAGAGGTGTTGTCGGGAGTGATGGCTCCTTGGTGCCGACGTAGGATGGGGGACTTTTCAGCGATGGGAAGTTTGCCCATCCCTGCAATTGCACGAGATCGATAGGGCGGGGCGGAGGGGCTTCAAATGGCTCGAAGTTGGCTTTCTTGGGCCCTACCGGGGGAGGTGCTTCGAAGATGGCTTTGTTGGTGGACCACCTGCCTGCCCCCCCACGACTTCAAGCTTCTCTTGGTGGAACGCAGAATGGGACTTTATTGGTTGAGGTGAGCGGGACTCGTCTATCCGCTCCAGTGGGTCCGACAGATGGGCAACCCAATCCCTCTCCCTTGTGGTTGGAACCTGTGGTCATGGTTGACGGTGGAGTGTCTCCTTGTGGGGTTGATGGGCTGGATGTTGATTCGGTTATGGGGGCGGCTACTCTGTCTCCAAGCCGAAAGATGGAGCAACACATTCTGGTGTCTGAATGGAAGCGAAGGGAGCGAAGGTTGGCATTAGACAGAGATTACCGAAAGGTGAGGGGCGATCCAATCCTCTCGTTCCCACGTAAGAGATGGAAGCCTGACACACGTTTGTGGTTGGAACGAGAAATGGAAGACAATGACGAGAGCTTTGAAGCATCCGAGGTGGTGGTAGCAAGCTTAGCTTCGACATCTACTGTTGATGCTCGAAAGTGCATAGACGAAAAGCTTGATAGTGGTCTGCTGAACAATGTGGCCGGCATTCACATGCGGGTTGCAGAATGTCTCTGGTATCTCTAACCACCAAAAAATCCTTCGAGTGGATCCAAATGAAGATCATCTCCTGGAATTTGAGGGGGCTGGGGGACATGGAAAAGCGAAAGATGGTGGGGGAACTTCTGGGTTCGTGGGGTGTTGACATGGCTTTCTTGCGGGAATCAATGGTTGTGAGTTGGGACTCGGGTTTGTGGAGATCAATGGGTTGCCCTAGATTGTCAGAGTTCAGAGCGATTCTATTGTCAGAGTTCAGAGTGATTCCATCTGTTGGAAGTGTTGGGGGCACGGTTTTGGCATGAGATGATGATTTGTTCTCTTTTGTGGAGGAGAGTGTGGATCTCAGATCTATTTCGTTGTTGCTAGATTGAAAGTATGGGGGTGGCAAGCTCCCGCTTACTTCGGTTTATGGGGTTACCTGTGGGGGGCGTGATGCGGTCTTGTGGGAGGAATTGCATGCAGCTTGGAGGAAGTTCCCAGACACCACTTGGGTGGTCGGTGGGGACTACAACATGACTCTGCTCACATCTGATCATCCAAACGATCGGGAAGGAAGGAACCTGGGTTCGGATGGCTTCATGGAATGTGTTAGTGATCTGGCGACACCTGGCGTAATGCTTCCTCGCCGTCGAGTTTGGATAGATTCCTTGTTTCTATTGAGATTTTGGAGTTGTTCCCTCTTGCTGTGGCTCGTGCTCTTCCTAGATCGAGATCTGATCACACGCCCATTTGCTGGGATAGGACGAGGGTGTGATCTCGATGTTGATGTTCATGTTTGAAAAATCTTGGATGTTGGATGTCGGTTTCAGAGATTTGATCTTAGACTTCTTGGGTTCTCTATAGGTGAAAGGCTCTGCGGCACAGAGATTGGTGCAGAAGCTTAAACTGTTGGGAGAAAGACTAATGGATCACAAAAAAGTGTTGAGAAGATGCAGAACTAAAAGGCAGGAGACAACAGTGGTCGAGATTGCTAGATTGGATGAGATTGAGGATAGTCGTGCTTTGAACAAGGAGATGTGTTCACGGAAAGATTTTCATCTGATAGTGGTCGAGGACGACAAGTAAAGGGAGGTGGAATGCCATCAGAGATCCAGACAGAAGTGGGTGAAAGGATATGTGAACACTCGTTTCTTCCATGCGGTGGCTAGTGGAAGAAGAAGGAGGAATCTGGTACACGAGCTAAAAACTGAGGATAATAGTGTTCAAGGAGATAGGGAGATTGGGAGGGTTCTTGTGGATCACTTTCGATGCTTCAGCAGGTGTCTATCGTCATCTGGTGCAAGATGGCCCGGGAGGGGGGATAAATGCTTGAATAATGGTCAACGAGGGACTCTTTTAGCAGATTTCGCAAGGGAGGAGGTTCATAGGGATGGTTGTCCATGTTCGGATGGATTTTCAGTTTCTTTTTATAGGGACTTCTGGGAGATGATGGAAGAGGATGTTATGGCCATGATGCTTGAGTTTAGGGATGTCGACATGGGTCTGGAGAAGCTTAACAAATCATTGCTATTCTTGCTTCTAAAGAAAGAGGACGCTGATCGGGTTGACGATTATCGCTCCATTTCGTTATCGAATGCTATATATCTCATTTTGGCCAAGGTGCAGTCAACGGGGTGTTCTGGATGATCTCGTCCTTCCAATGCAGTCAACTTTTATACCGGGGTACAACTTCTTGAGGGAGTGATTATGGCGACAGAAATGGTCTTTGATTGGAAGCGAAAAGGAACTACATGCTTCCTTCAGAAGGTTGATTTCTCAAAGGCTTATGACAACATAAATTAGAAGTTCATTTGTACGTCTTTGGTGATGAGAGATTTTCTGGATGTTTGATTGACTGGATAAAGAAGTGCATCACCAACACATCGCTTTCGGTGTCGGTGAATGGAAATCAAGGAGGGTAAGTGAGACAGGGCTGACCCTCCGCTGTTTGTTTAGGCGACAAATGCATTAGCTGTTATGTCTAGTGTGGCATAAGGGTTTTTTTCAGAGGGTACACTAGGGACAGGTTTTCTATGTCGCTATTACAATATGCTGAGGATAGCTTATTTTTTAGGGTTTTTATCAGTTGTGCCCCTCCGAGATATTGCAATATCAGTTACGCCCCTCCCTTTTTAGAATATCAGTTGTGCCCCCGACTTCTTGCCGTTCTATCACTTGTGCCCCTCCGTTAGTTTAACCGTCAATGATTTGACTTAACCATGGTTTTTTCAAACCATGGTGCAGTTCAGAGGGGTATAATTGTCCAGACTTCTTCTTCATCTTCTTCCTTTTTCTTCATAATTTATCTCTCTTAGTTACATCTTCATGCATCCATCGAATCGCTAAATTTTTTGCATTTTCACGGATATATCACTGATTACAGATCAAACGTTGAATTTTATTGATTTTTTTGGTGAATTTTCACGAATCAATTAATCAAAAATTTATTTAAACTTAACAAAAGCTGAAAACCCTCTAGTTTCAGCCTTGGTCTTTCTTCTCCATCGCACCTCCTTCAGGACAGGGGGAGGTGCAGGGAGCGAGGGCGGTGGGGGCAGGGGGAGGCGCAGGGGGTGGGGGCGACAGGGGGAGGGGGAGGGGGAGGCGCAGGGGGTGGGGGCGACGGGGGCAGGGCGAGATGCGATGCAAGGGGAGGGGGAGGCACAGGGGGCAGGGGTGCAGGCACGGTAAGGCACTACCCAGTTGTGCTAGCAGCCAACTCCGACGTGTCAGCTTAGTGGTACTCATCAAGCCACAACCATGTCTAGCTTCTCAATGAGGGTTCCTTTTCCCATAAGCCCCCTCAGACCCCCTTCTCCTTTTTCTTTCTTATATACTAGTAGCGAAGGGAAGAAAGAAGAAATTGGGGTTCCCAATGCTTCTCCACGCCCAACGAGATGCGTCAACCTCGGGATGCTTGACTCCCAACCCCTGGTTCGGGGCAGGGGAGGCGCGAGGCAGGGGGAGGCGTAGGGGGCGAGGGCGACATGGGGAGGCGTGGGCAGGGGGGTGGGGGCAGGGGGAGGA
>JAZKJV010011602.1:0-92995 GCA_037367405.1 Ottelia alismoides
TCCCCCTTCCTTCTTGGGAAGGCATACAACTTCCCACTTAAACATGATGAGTGCCATAAGCCCAGAGGAAATCAGCACATAATGCACTCCACCGTCTTTGCGAGGCCAATCGGGAGAAGAGTTCCAGCAGCCCAGTGGAGGAAGACCCCATAAATCACAGAATTGAGCAGTTGTAAGCGGCCGGCGAGGTTAAGGACCTTGCTCTCCAGCCACCAAGCAAGGTCCTAACCCTATCCGTGAGAGCTTGTGCCGCCGCCATTCTTTCCTTTTGCAGGGGTTGAGGGGGATTCCCAAGTATTTCGCCGGTAGGGGCTGGGGTTAGCAGGCCCACTTCAAGGCATAGCCCAAAATCCGTAGAAGAGAGGAGTGGGAGGATAAGTTTGCTTTTCTTCGTGTCATCGCTAAGCCAGACATATCCTCAAAGTCCATCAGGATACGTCTAACTTCCTTCAAAGCGGCCTTTGACTTTCTGCAGAAGAAATGAGATCGTCCGCGAAGATTAGGTGCGAGGGTACCCTTGTACCTCCCATGCGAGTGGGAAGGAAGGTACCACTCACACACCGCCAGTTCAGTCAAAGAGGAGAGGGAATCCATGGCAATGGCAAATAGATTAGGGCTAAGGGGGTCCCCTTGCCGCAGCCCCTCCCCGAAGAGAAAAAACCATGCGGGGAGCCGTCCACAAGGACCGAGAACATAGGAGAGGAGATGCAATATGAAATCCAACCAATCCATTTCGAGTCGAATCCTCTCAACCTCAGGCTTTCAAGAAGGAAAGCGTGGTCCACCGAGTCGAAGGCTTTTGCAAGATCAATTTTGATACAAGCCTTGTTTTGCACTCGCTCTACGCCCCGACCCGTGAATCACTTCTTGGGCAAGCCTGATGCAATCGCCCATAGATCTCCCTTTAATAAAAGCAGTTTGGTTGGGCGCAATCAACTCCGGGACCACTTGAGCAAGTCTCAAGGCCAGGATCTTTGAGAAAATTTTGTAGAGCGTGTTGCAGCAAGCAATCGGCCTAAAGTCACCCAAGTTTGCAGGGGTTGCCACCTTAGGTACAAGCGTTAGGAAAGTATGATTGAATCCACAGGGGTGGGATCCGCCATCCCACAAATATTGCAAAGCAAGGATGAGGTCTGCCTTGAGTAAAGCCCAGTGCCTTTTGAAAAACCCCGCATTGAAGCCATCCGGGCCCGGTGCTTTAGAGGAGTGGATGCTCATTAGCGCACCTTCAATTTCTTTCTCAGAGAAGGGGCGCGACAGCCAATGACTGGCCACCTGAGTTAGTACAAATCTAGGCTCAATAGGCCTAATTGTCACTGTTCTAGTATGATCCTTCGCAAGCAATCCTGAGAAATATGAAACCGCTTCTGCAGCCACCTTGGATAGGTTGTCAACAATGTTTCCCGTCCCATCCAGAAGGAATGGAATTGAATTCCTAGATCTTCTCGCACATGCTTCCGCATGAAAGAATTTGGTGTTCCTGTCTCCCAATTTGAGCCAGTTGACTCTGCTCTTCTGCCTCCACATTGATTCCACATCCTCATCAAGCTTGATCAAGTAATCCTTAGCATCTTTCTCAAGTTGGGCAAGGAAGGGGTCAAGCGGCTCAACCGAAAGAGCTTCATTAATATTTTCCAGGGTCACAGCCATCGTCCTTATATCTTGGCGAACGTCCCCATGCGTTTTAGCTTATAATTTGAGTGCATTTTTGACAGCCCGGAGCTTCTGCTGGAACCTTTCAGTGGGTTGTTGTGATGAGATGATTTGTTTAGTCATGCGATGTTGGGGATTCGGTTGAAGAAGTTAGATGAGAGGGAGAGTGGAAAGTGGTGTTGGCAATCAATCAATTGACAATAATTAACAATAAGAACTTTTCATAATGGTAGAGTATTTTCAGGTAGTACTGCTGAACACGATGAGTTCCTTGTAATGGAAAAACAGAATTCAATGAGGATTTGGTTCATCCAGAAGGAGGGCTGTTGGGTTTACTTGCAATTTCCAGCCCCAACTTAGGGTTTTTTTTTGATATTTCTCCATTTTTGGCCCCCCAATCGCAGCCCCTATCGCCCTTTCCATTCCAAGGAATTTCAAGAACGCAGCAGGGTTTTGGTTTTGCCCCACCTATTCCTTTCCAGAACGACGACGCTCCATTTCCTCCTCTTTCTTCAAGCACCGGCAGCGGGGGTTTCGAACCCATCATCCTCCACACGCGAGAGCAAGAGGCCGTGCGTGAGGGAGAGAGAACATCAGCCGAGCTCGAGAGGAGCAACGACTACGGCTGCTTGTTGAAGAGGAACCACCGTTTGGGTGAGTTCGAGAGGGTGCAGTTGGTGGTCGTTGCAGACGACCTTAAGGAGCCGAGCATCAGTTTGGGTCTCCATCCGGGAGCCCACAAGGGGAGTCAATCCATCTATCTTGATTTGAGCTCGTTGTTTGTTATTTTAGATACCTAGGGTAGTTGGCTACTTGAAGAACTACCTATTGTGCTCGTGGTTTGTACCTCGGTTTTATGGGCAACAAAACTGGGAAGAACTTTGGCTCGCTTTGACCGTAGTGAAATCGTTGCCGGTCTTGCCACATGGTTTTTCCCTTACTCACATCGAGTAAGGGTTTCCACGTAAAAATTCTTATCTCTTGTGGTTGCTTGTGTGCTTGATTGTGATTGTTGCCATTGAGTTCCCGTATGGGGAACATATATTGTATTGTTGTGCCATCTTTGCTGCAGGACAATTTTAGGGGGATATATCCTGGGTTGATTGCCCCATTATCCCCAACAAGGGCAAGGATGGGTCTCACATGCGGGGTCGCAAGGGTTGATGGGGCTCCATTGTCGGTTGTTTCAGTTCAACAATGAGGTGTACCAATGTTATTGGGTGATTGAATGGGTCTTTGCGTGCTCGATGATTGGGGGAAGCATTTGGAATGGGTTGTTGTATTCAGATGGTTTGTTTACTCATGAGATGTGGGGGATTCGATTGAAGAAGAGGGGAAGCAGAAGAACCACTTGCATCAGAGGTGAAGGAACCTTATATCTTTGGGATGGAGGCTCATACTCTCTTTCTTAGCTAATCTTCTCACCTCCACTTGTAATTCAGTGCAAAACCATAAAGCATTGGTTCATAGGTACCTTTCTATCAGTAACCTGGCTGGCCTAAGTGTTCGGTCTTTCTAGGACTTCAACAGGTTGGTATACACACTTCATTGCGTCCGGTCAAGAGTTGTTGGCAATGTAAACAATGACTACCTAGTCTTCGAAGCCCAAACTAAAAACCAAGGGAACTGGATCCTATATTACAGGCAAAAGCTAATGATTTCATGAAAATACGAGGGAGAGTTGATTGTAAAGGTTGGCAATTTAGTGATGCGTTTAGCAATCAGTGGTAAGATTGGGTCTTTTGGGGGGGGGGGAATGGTGTTTTCAGTGCACAGATGGGGTGGTGGAGAGCAAGGCCCTAAATGTCGGTTTCGGTCACCATTTCGGTATCGACCAAAACAGAATTTTGGTGGAATTTCGACCGGAATTTCGGTCATTTCGGTCATTTTTTGTACTAGGGCCCCCATATTTTGGTCGTTTCGATCATTTCGGTTGAATTTCAATTTCGACTGGATATCGATATTCGACATAAATTTGACCGAATTTCGCTGAAATTTGAGGCCATGGTGGAGAGGATGGGAGGAAAATATGCGGTTGAACAAGAACCGAGGACGTGCTCGGAGTGGAAGGAGCTCGGAGTTGCATTGCAAGGTGTTCGGAATAGAGGGAATTCTCCGACAAGGAGCAGGTGAGGAGGTGGTGCTGGTAGGTGACGGATGGTTGCCCATGAGCAGAAGAAGATGGAGGAAGAAACTAGATAGAGGATAATACCTTATTATGCTTATACTTCTCCCATTTTATGGAATTACACTTGTACCTTTAATTTAACGTATGTTATATAAACGATAACTTACTGGAAAGCATAACTGTTAATCATCCAAAAAGTTAGGAGCAAAAGTGACATTACAAAAAGACCGAGGATTAACGTAAATTGTAGAATTTAGAGATGGCCAACAAGTTTGAAAAATCCAAAGATAAAACGGGCATTATGTAAGTCCATAGTGTTCGTATACTCCGGATAGAGTTTATAAGATCGGTCTATCTGTTGAAAACATGCTCTTTAAGGCATACATTGAACAGTAATATCCATGATCAATACGAATTAATGTATTATATATTAACAAAGTTAGAGTCATGTATATCCGATTCATATAGTAATTGCAAGATGTATGCGGGAACCAATCATAACATTTATACATCATTTTAGGACGAGATCCACAAAAGACAAAGCAGTAAATAAATTATGACAAATAAGATAGAAAACAGATTAGATTAGAGATTACCGAAGCGTCTACTTGTCCTTAGAGAGGATATCAACCCAACAATACCAATGCGAAGGGTATTGATGATCCACTCTCAGAATATGATGGCACACGATTGTTATCAACACATACCGACGAAAACATCCTTCAAAATATCTCAGAGAACTGCAACTGAGAGAAGAAGAAACCACGTGTCACAGTTGCAGTGGAACAACAGAGAGAAAAAGATGGCGAAAGAGTTTTCTTGCGAGTGACGAAAATGGTGTCTAGGGAAAGGGTATAAGAAGACATAGAGCTTAGCTTTTCATCTTCTGAACATGCCCCCCACCCAAACAAGCGCCTTTACTGATTTTAAAATGATGGCTAGATCAGATTTGTTGGAGTTGAATCGAATTCCCTCATTGCGATCGAATCACATTTATTTCTTAGAATTAGTTTATTCAACCTTCTAATGAAACATGCATCAAAAGTATCAAGATCCATGATCCGAATTGATTCTCCCAAGTCAGAGTTGGAGACGGAGTCGAGCGCTAACGCATGTGTTGGGTTTTGAACCACCAAAAATTTAGAACTACTAGATGTGGGACTAAGTTTTCACCCAAGACTCACATTGTTTTAAATTTGTGAATTCGTAACTTCCCTTCAGTATCATTTAGTTTCTCAATTGAAATCAAATTAAAATCTAATGTAACTGCATAAATTTACTAAATTAAACGTAATTCCAGTTTGAACATCTACTCAAGTTTACTACTTTGACCTTAACATGAGCAAAGTGAACTATGTTTTGAACTTGAGACTTTATTGTTAAAATATACAGTAGAAACAACGAAGTATTGTTCTTGGTACAATCTTCAGGATTGGTTCTTTTAAAGGACATGCACTCTTATCTTGTTTCATGAGTGTATTCAGGAAAGATCATCTTTCTTTAACTACAGTCCACAGTAACACTCACATAGGTTGCGTTCGTCAAGGATGCAGTGCTAACATTCTCCCAAAGCCTACACTCTTCCTAAAACTCACATGTTAAATGGCATTTAGGCTTCCATGGATAAGACACTCATGTGTAAGCATTGAAATCAAAGTGTTAACTAGTTCTCCAAACAACTTGTTATTACCACATTGAACCTACTTTGTGGGATCTCCACTCAGATAGGTTGGGTTGTTACTATAAAGAAACTCTTAATGGATCTGAGTTCCACCCCAAGCTTAGACTTTAGGACTAAAGATGTATTTAGTCCCTTAGTCAATGGACCTGCCATGTTGTCTTTGGATCCAACAAAATCCACAGTCAATACTCCACGAGGCACCAAATCCCTTAACATCTTAAGTCTGATTTGTATATGTCTCCTTGCTCTCTGATTTAACTTTGAACTCTTGATCTTGACAATTGTGGTCAAGTAGTCACAATGTACAGAGATCGTAGGAACTGACTGACATACCAAAAGAATTTCTGAAAGGCGTTCCCTTAGCCATTCAACCTCAATCCCTAGTGTCCAAAGCACACAACTCACCCTCAAACACAGACCGAGCTAAAATCTTCTCCTTCACAAACCTCCAGGAAACTGCACCGCCTCCAAGGGTAAAAATATACCATGTAACTCCATTACTCACAAACTCCTTTATTTTTCCTATCCAGCTTACATCACTATATCCTTCTCATAAAGATGGACGTCTGCCATAATACAAACTAAGGAAAATAGTTTCCTTCAAGCACTTCAATACTCGATCCAGAGCCTCCCGTCGAGTACTGTTAGGATAACTAGTGTATCTACTAAGTTTTGCAACCGAGAATGAAATATCAAATCTCGTGCATTTTACAAGATACATTAAACTTCCTATCACTTGTCACTACCTTTGTTGAGCTACAGATACTCCACTCTTGTTCTTACACAGAGTTTTGGATGAATCAAAAGGAGTGCTTACAGCTTTGCAATCTTGATATCCAAAATTTTCAAGTATCTTCTCAATATAGTGAGATTTTGAAACTACAATCCCATCAACTGACCTTATCGGTTCGAGATCCAAGATCACGTCAAAATACCCATGTCATTCATCTCAAACTTGCTATTTAGGAACGCTTTAGTCTCATTAATAATCCTCACATGTGATCCAAACAACAATATGTCATCAACAAATAGGCACCAAGACATTACACTCATCATCTTTCACCTTGGAATAAATGTACTTACCGGATTCATGAACCTCAAAGTCACATGGTAAAATAGTTTTGTCATGCCACTACTTTGGTACTTGTTTCAATTCGTAAAGGTATTTAACAAGTTTGCAAACTTTTCCATCATATCATGAGTTACAATTTCATCAGGTTGATCCATATAGATCCCCTCAAGATCGTCATGCAAGAAGGTGGTCTTCACATCCATTTGGTGGATAGAAAGATCATATACAAATGTCAATGCTATAAGCATCCAGATTGTGATCATTCTAGTCACATATAAATAAGTATCAAATAATCGGTACCTTCCTTCTACCTAAAGTCCTTAGCAACTAATTTGACTTTATAATTTTCAATAGATATGCTAAACCTAAGCTTTATCTTAAACACCCATTTACGCTCAACTGTAGAGTATCCTTTGGGTAAATCAACCAGTTCTCAAGTCCTATTTGTCATAATTGAATTCATCTCAGATTTGACGACTTCCTTCCATTGTTTTGCTTCAGATGAAGTCATGGCTTTCTTGTACCTAGGAAGATCTCCCTCGATCTGGAAGACAACAATGTCACTACCTAGATCATTGCCTATCCGTGGTCGTTTACTCTTCCTTGGCTTAATTTCTTCTGAAAAGTTGTTGGGTTCACATTGAGTCTCAACCACCACATTTGTTATCCTTTCCATTTGATCTGGAATAGACCCTAATGTGGAGGTATCATCACTCGTCAGATTTTGAGGAGTCTCAATCTTCATAGGGAAGACATTCTAAAAAATGTAGCATCACAGAGTTCAACAATAATGTTTCTATGCTTGCTATGTCAGATTGGATTACCCAAAACCTGTATGCATAACTATTTTTTAGATAACCTAAAAAAACGTATAAATAGTTTTAGGATCTAGATTTTTTCTCATGTGTTCTGAGACTAAAACCTTAGCGAGACAACCTCACAGTTTGAGATACCCTATGCTTGATTTTCTATTTCTCCAAAATTGAAAAGGATATATTTCCATATGGCTTGGAAGGACCGTGTTCAGAATAGGGTCAACCATATTTAAGTCCTTCCCCACATATAGGTTGGAATTCCAAAACTCTATAGTAGAATATTGATCATGTCAGTTAAGGTCTTATTTTTCTGTTCTGTTATCCAATTTGATTGTGGCGAATATGGAGCAATAACTTTATGAACTATGTCAAACAGTTTACAATGCTCATCAAACAAATTAGGAGTATATTCACCCCATCTATCTGGCTTAAGGTGTTTAAGCACTTTTCTTTTTGTGTATCAGCCTCATTCCTAAAAATAAGATATTTTTCTAAGACTTTGTCCTTGATTTTCATTAGATACACATAACAATATCTACTTAAAAATAAGACATTTCCAAACCATGGATCATGAATATTATACTTCCATTTGGTCATGGAAAACTTTATGAACTTGACGACAGAGTATTTCTCAATATCGAGATCTTTGGTGTTATACTTCCGATCTAGTTCTTCCTAAAGCCCCTTCACAATCTACGTGGATGAATGGTATATGACAAATAATGTGGTGAATAAAGCATGGTTTCAGATTTCTCAAAATTCCAAAATTTTGGTTTCGACAATGAATAGAAATCTTGAGCGAAATGTCGATATGAGGGCGCTTTCCGATCATTTCTTCACAAATAATGGTATATATGGGTGAAATGTTGTCGAATTTCATCAAAAATTTTGATGAAATTTTGTATCGATATGATATTGATATGATATCCGAAACCGATATTTAAACCCTTGGAACAAAGCCAACAAGATAGAAACATGACATATACGATCGTGTTCCTTCCACATACTGAGCCTTTTGATTGTTGGGCGAGGGGTTATCCTTTTCCATCGTAGGGTATTCAGTTTCAAGCATTGAATCTATGGTGGTTGCTCAGATTTTCATGCGTTGTTTCCAATGCTTGAAATTCTGACCACCGAATTTTTCAGGCATTCCAATCATATCCACCATCGATTTAAGCATGATACCTGACGTGATTTTAATCATGTTTCCTGCTATCCTCTCTAATATTGTTGAAAATAAGATCGTTAAAGCATCCATTAAACAATAATTTCTATGATTAGTACGAATCAATACATTACATATTGGCGAGATTAAAATCATGCATATTTGACTCATATAGGAATTACAAGATGCACACATGAACCTATCAAATTATTTATACATCATTTTAAAAATGATAAGTTCTAGGAAAGACAAAGCAATTAATAAATTACGGCAAACAAGTTAGAAAACATATTAGATTAGAGACCATCGAAATGCCAATTATGGGCTGTCCTTGAGAGAATATCTCCCCCACGATACTAGTGCGAAGGATACTGGTGATCTGCTACCAGGATATGACGACACACGATTGTCGTGCGCACATCAACAAGATTATCCTTGGAAGTGCCTCAGAGAATGACAACCGAGAGATAGAAAAAATTGCAGGTCGCAATTGCGATGGAATAACAAAGAACAAAAGACGGTGAGAGAGTTTTCTTGCAGTGAAAAAAAAACATCCATGGGAAGGGTATCTGAAGACCTAGAGTGCGGCTTTTCATCTTCAATAAATGCCTTCTCCAATGGGCGCCTCTTCGGATTCCGAAACGTCTACTAGATCAGATCTGTTGGAATCGAGTCAAATTCCCTCAGTGCGCTCGAATCACATTTAATCCGTAGAATTAATTTATTCGACGCGCTAATGAAACCTGCATCAAAAGTAGCAGTATTCAAATTGACTCAGGAGAGCGGAGCGCACACGTGTGTAGTCATCCATTCCTTTTCTCTACTATTGTTAGAAGAGCTTGTGTTATGAACTCATGTAAGCCTACCAAAAATTTAGAACTATTTAATGAGGTACTAAACTCCAACACAAGACTCACAATGTTTCAATTTTGTGAATATTCCCAATTTTTCCTTCAATGTCATTTAGTTTCTCAATTAAAATCGAATTAAAATTCAATGTAATTGCATAGATTTATCAAATTAAAATCTAATTATATTGATATTAAATATACCACTATCCGCCTCTAGCGTAGCACAAGCTGTCACCTTTGAGAGCCGAAAAGGGGAAATGTGTGAAGTTGAAGTTTGTATAATAGTTAAATTCGTGACGATATTTACTTGGTGTGGACCATACTGGACCAATCAGTCTTTACGATATGGCATGAGCAGATGACAAGACTCCAAGGTTAATTACTAAGTATCATGCACGCATTCATCCCATATATATTTTGCACGTTCAAGCAGCCCTTGAGAAAGACATCTCCAATTTAATGGCACGTGATTATTGTATAACACAGGTGGCATTGGAACGAGAAAACCGGTACAATTAATGAGATCCATCTGCCCACTTTCCATTTCCATCTCCCACACTCCCCACGTCGGCCATCACCGACGACGACTCCATTAGATGGATCATGCAAATCTGCTCATCTTATTATATCATTGTAAGGGGACCAAGACGATCAGAAGACGCCAAACTTGTGCAATTATTAGGTTGATGTTAAAGTGTGTAGTACGTCGTGAAAGGAGAAGCTAATATATTGGTCTGATTGAACAGTACTGTATGGCAGACATTAGAAGTAGTTGAATGCTTAACTGGGAATGATTTGCAGGTAATTAATCTCTAGTTAAGTTCAAAATGGATAAAGAGATGTTTTTTAATATTATTCTGGAAAATGTATATCTAGATGAGTCTTCCCGAGCACTTAATCACTAACAGATAAAACATGAAGTCAGCACAACATTCTTTACTCATCAGACCGCTACCTAGAAAGATGCTTTACGATGATATAAATTTATGGCCCGAAATAGATGCTTTTAACAATGTACTAAAAGTGTCTCTCTAGATGGTTATTGTCACACCTCCAAATTCCGTGATAGAGAATGATTGTGCATACACGGTAGCTGGATGTTCGAAATGATCGATGGAGCTGGACTTCTGGAGAAGTCCGAAAACGCGTGGATATTACAAAGGTTATCCACGAGAGTTTGGAGGCTCAATCGTACGCTACAAGGGAGAAGCATCACAGAGGACACTGGCTCGGTAGCAAAGTGTCATGAAGCTTGTAGCAGTGCGAGCACAATGAGTACAGGCAGTAGTGCAAGACATGACAATGGATGCACGTAGCAGGAACATACGTGAGCGCAAAAAGGGCGGTTTGCAGTAAAGCAGTATGCATTGAGGAGTAATGCGGTACGGTCACATAGGCGTACGCACAAAGTCGCACGATATCGATACTGATGTGTGGTGATCCACAAAGGCATGGAGCGTTGCAGATGCTGAGTACGAGCATTGTCGAGCATGCTCGGCAGTACACGTACGAGAGTGGTCTGGAGACCATAATAGCAAAGTTCTGGAGGACCTCCCTTAGCACGCATAACGCTAAGGAAGGTTTACTACATGAGGATCTGGAGGCCGCAAGTTCCCTTTGGCACAAGATCGAGTGTTCGGTGATATTCGGTGAATTACGGCAAAGCTGCATCAGCAAGTGTTGGAGTGCGGTGTGCTGATGACTGGGCGGTTGAGATGGCATCAACCGTACGGGAAGACGAAAGGACAACAAGGGAGTCGAAGAAACATGAAGACAAAGAGTTGCTGCGGAACGCGAAGGGTGACCGAAGGACAACAAGGGGTATCTTGTGTCTTTATGTGTCATTATTGTAGATGTAATAATAAGTGTCGCTTGGGTTGCCTTGAGTCTTGTATAAAAGAAG
Source organism: Ottelia alismoides (assembly GCA_037367405.1). Classification (NCBI taxonomy): domain Eukaryota; kingdom Viridiplantae; phylum Streptophyta; class Magnoliopsida; order Alismatales; family Hydrocharitaceae; genus Ottelia; species Ottelia alismoides. The sequence continues at coordinate 11,269 of JAZKJV010011602.1, forward strand.
ATGTGGTGGTTAATTTATAAACACACATAGTGTACACACAAGTGGAGAGTGTCATCACCTAGTCCAGAGCAAGTTCCCCTTCTAATAAGAGAAGAAGCTTTGTGTCCATGCTTGTGTGGTCATTTGGTTGCGTTCTTGCACGTTCTTGAGCGAGTTCTTAAGAGTGTTCTTGAGCGATCCGAGAATTCGTGCTAATGCTTGTGTTAGAGCGCAGGTACGTGAGCAAGCAGGAGTTCGAGAATAGTTAGAACGCGTCCGTGACCGTTCTACTCGGGAAGACTGGTTAGCTACGAGTTAGCTAACGTCGCACAAGTTTGGTTAAAATCAATAGCGGGATTTTGACCTTATCACAGTTATCTCCAAGCTGGCCGTTTATGTGGATGTCCACATTAGATTAGATAACTTCTTGATACGAACTAGGGAGAATACCTGTCTAAATAGGATAAACTCCTTCTTCATAAGCTTTATATCCGTCGTGTCATCAGCTTACGCTCTAGTTTCTCTATCATTGAGCAGCCATGTTCAGTTTCTATTACGTACTCTCTCCCCTTCAGGGCAAGAAGTTCCTGCTTGTCCAGCTGCACCATAGCCTGTTTTACATCTTCATTCAGATGTTCCTCTACAAATTTCGCCCTTTGAACATATCTTTGACAGCAATGTGCAAATAAACAGAAACGTTAGAAAAGATTCTGAATCATACACAAAATAAAGTAGAGTAAGTAAGCACCTTGGATGCAGACATTACAGATGTTAGCACTGACACAGATGTGGATACAAAGCATGTCTTCTCAGCAATTAAGTGCAGTAATGGATCCAGGTCAGAACATTAGCTGCAGTGCACGTAAAAAAACTATAGGATAAAATGCAGGGGATTGGTTTAGAGTCTTTTGATGATCGACAAGGATTTATCTTTTAATAAACAATATAAAAATAGTCATATCATCAGTGAATGTACTCCATTTCAAGGTAGAAGGCATCTGCCAATATACAACCAGATGCCTTTAACAGGGGAGCAATTACCCTGAGAACATCACACCCAAAGTGGGATGCCATTGAAACGCCCTTTATAACCTTTTACAAATCCCACAATTATTACTGAATAATGCTTTTCAACATACGTACGCGGATAACAACCAAGAACCATAGTTTTTATTTCCTCGGGACTCTCAACCCTACCACCATGCCAGTCTGCCATGATGTGTGCAACTGTCTGCCCTTAATTTGGACATGTAATCTCCCATTTACTTAATTGGGTAAATTACAACTTGAGTCCTCATCTATGGATCTGATCTTAAAATGAATCTCGATCTTTAAATTGTAACAATTCAGATCCCAGAGCCATTAATGTAAGGAATTTTTTGAGGCTAATGATGAGTACGCCGTTGTTTAAAAGTTGGAACCCACCCCCCATTCCCTTCCCAACAAGGGCATATTCGTCATGAACCCCTAAATTCCCATTTCCTAAATCGTCACGGGACCCGAATCGTTACAATTTAAAGATCGGGACCCATTCTGGAATCGGACCCATAGATGGGGATCCAAATTGTAATTTATCCTACTTAATTTATTTACCCAATTAGAAACCCTATAAATGGCAACTAACTCTACCACAACCCTCTATTTTCCCATTTCTCCTCCCGAACATCTTAAGACTACATCATTAACCAAAACACCTAACCTCAAGCCTATTTTCAGTACTAAATTCCCATCCAAAATTATATCACCATGACCACTAAGATATAATATTACCATGATGCCCCAACAATGTTTTGTTGGTACAAATATATTCCATTGAATGGTTTTCCCATGATAGTGTGATACACTTTGTTTAAAGGAAAATTATAATAATTAACGATATTTGGACCATCATACTTAGCAAAAACTACTTAATAATAAGCATTTCACTTGCTACTTAATAATAAGCATTTCACTTGCACTTTAGCTACTAAAAATATTGTCTAATAATAGAAAAAAGGCGAAAATAACTACAAATGACTATTCTTGATAAAATATGCTATTATATTTTAGATTTAATCTAGTTTATTTTTGGGTAAATTACAAAAAGGATCCCACTTATTTAATCATTCTTAATTAATATTTTCAACATTTTGAATGTAACAAAGAAGGATCTATATTTTGAAGATCAAAGCACATTGGAAACCTTTTATAATTTCCCGTCTTTTTTAAGGGTAGAACTGGTGGAAGATATGACACATATTTCATGTGATGTAAGATGGTAGACACACAATCTTTCACTCCCCCAAAGTAATTCAAATCTCAAAAAGAGATTGTTTCACTATATATAGCGAAGAAAAAATCAAGAAAAAGAAAAAGGAAAAAAGAGAAAATGTTCACATCTCTGACACCTTCCACCTCCCCGTATAACAGTCTGTCCCCTCTTTAAACATATCAACGCCCCTCTTAATTACATCATACGATAACCCCAAACATGCTTCTAATTACGATCCTGCCACTCTACGCCGGAGTTTGCCGGAGCTCACCTCCTTCCCGCCGCGGTCGTGTTCCTATCAACGCAGAACTCCGCCTCCTTCCCTTCCGCCGCCGTGCCAGGCCGGCGTCGGACGGAGAAATGCGCGAGCTGCGCGTTCGAGAAGACGAGGTTCTCCTCGCAGAGGAACTCCGCACTGCAGAGCCTCTCAAGCTCCCGGTCGTAGTCGTGGACGAAGACGTCGACCAACTTGTCCGTTTGCCCGGAGGACCTCGCGAAGACAGCGGCGGTGAAGATGGAGGCGGCCCTCCCGGGGGACTGAGGACTGTAGCCGCTGGGGCCGTCGATGAAGATGAGGTCCCAGTCGATGTCGTAGATGTGGTTGGGGAGGTCGTTGAGAGCGAGGTCGTAGTCGGAGAAAAGGAGATTCTGGACGGGGCGGCAATCGGATCGGCGGAGGCGGCGGGAGGTGTCGAGGAGGCGGGAGAGGTCGGCGACGCGGGTGGTGTAGGAGATGTCGTAGGCCTCGAGCGGAGGGAGGCGGTGGGAATGGAGGGTGCGCTCGAGGATGGAGATGTGGTGGGGCTGGTCGTGGAGGAAGACGGTGCGACCGAGGGGGTTGAGGGAGAGGAGGAGGAGGGATTCGTGTGGGAGGCCGAAGACGAGGAGGTTGCAGGGGGAGAGGCGGCGGAGGGAGGAGGCTAGAGGGAGGAGGGAGGATTGGGGGAGCGGGGAAGCAGAGGAGGTGGCAGCGTAGTGGAGGAGGGTGGTGAAAAGGTGGTCGGGGATGGCAGCGGCGGAAGCGGAAGACGGGTCGTCCAGTGGTGGTCGGTGTGATGGGTTGGTGGCGGCGGAAGAGGAGAAGAGGGTGAGGAGGGATAGTAGGGAGAAGAAGGAGAGGAGAGAGAGGAGGAAGAGCTTGTGGCTGTTGACGGCGGAAAAGGTAGTGGCGGCGGGAGTGTGGTGGAGGACGAGGAGCTTCGTACCTGAGAAGGGCTTCATGATTTTTTTCTAGAGAGAGAGAAAGGGGGGTGGCAGAGATAGATTTGGTTGTGAGAAGGCAGAGGCGAGAGGCTGTCACTCCATTTATAATCACTGTTTTGCTGGAGGTCCATATTCGCTAAATAGCAATGCACATATGGGATTAGATGTAAATATTTTATTTTAAGGGCTCTGAAATATAATTGTTCCCTATTAGCGGGTAATATAATAACGAGTCTATGGGTTCGTTTGGTTGCAGGGTGGTTGGAATACACAGGTGTACCCATCCTTCCATCCCTCTCAATAGGTTCTGTTCTTAAGATACACAAGATGCCTTGGAAGGGACGTATCAATGGAATTTATGGCTTGTCTGGTTAAAAACACGATATGAAGATAATGAGATGGATTGCTCTAAGCAACTGATTAGTAACTTTTCTATTGTCTTGTCTAAACCCGCTGTTTTGGTTGGGGTTTTCTTGTTGATTAGGTGGGGAAGTTGGGGGATTAAAATGATCCTAAAAAAATCCTTAAAATGGGGATGGTTTGGAAATAATTCCCACAACAATCATATATCAACAAACGATTTGTAGCTTCGTGTTCTGCATGCGGCAAATAGTTTGTCGTATCACATGGACGGTCAAAATCTGCATCCGTGACAAAAATCTGGAATCCCGACCTCCCTCCCGTCCGTACATGTAGCATGGCAAACAGTTTGTCACATCATGACAAGCTGTTTGCCGATATATTCTTATTCTAAAAAATATTTCCGTGCAATCCTCATTTTGAAAAAATTTGGAAGAATCCATGATTTGTAGGACAATGGATTAGAAAAACATAGAGCAGCTCGTGTGAGGAGATAATTAAAAAATAAATACATGAATGATAAAATAATGAACAATATAATTGCATGGAAAGTGATGGGAGAATTGGGCAAAAGTGTGTGGAGGGCGATATGAGCTTAATTGCGGGGACACGTGGGATATGTGTCGGTTGGTGATCAACTAAAATTAACGGTTATAAAAACCTATATTCGCACTAATTACCAGTGGTAAATTTTCGTGATTATGGCTTTCGTCTGAAGTGCTAACTAACCGCTTCTAATGGTAAAAAAACGTCTGAAGTGCTAATGCATATATTTGTTGGTTTTTATTTCGAACATGGAAAGAAATTAACGAAAGAATACGATATGATTTGTTTGAAAAGTGCTTTAAGTTCAACGTGCCTGTAATTAAAAACGAGTAAATTAGGAAAGCAGAAGACGTTAACTTAATAACATCTCGTTCACAAAATGGATGGCCACAACGTTAAGAAATTCCTGGTATTTGAAGACAAATGGAATAGATTGCTTTCCTTTGGGGCGAAAGCCTCAAGATTTGCTGCCTTTTTCTTTCTTTATTAGAGTTATTATTTATCCATTTATTCGTCTCTGACCTTAATTATGCGCATCTATCTTGCAGACCTCCCATTATTTTCAATATCTTACTTAGTTTTAGTCAAGATTTTGTATTATCAAGGCAACCCACTTAGAAAATGTATATGGTTCAGGATGGTGGACTTTTTAAAAATTAATGAATTTAATCTTAATTAAGCTGCCACGAAAAATAAATAATTAAAATTTTTAGTATATATCGGCACTTCCTCAATTCGGCACCTAATGTGCCAATATAAACCTAAATTTTTAAATACTTATTTTTCATAGCTATTTAATTAATGAAAATTTATTTCTTAATCATTTCTTCAAAAAGTCTCGGGATGGTTGCACCTGAATCAGACTGAAAAAGAAAAGGTTTGTTTAGAATAATTGAGAAAATCAAACCGAATTATATACCTATATGTCATTTTATTAAATTCCAGTGACTTTTACCCTTTTAGATTCCTTTTTTTTAAAAACTTGGTAGTTTTTTCCTTCGCATTACTCATCAAATTAATATCCTTCGTTTTGTACGTTAGGACAAATATCCACCGATTGTACTTCAATGAAAATTAAAGTTTGTGGTGATATTTCTCATTCGTTGTGATGTTCCCTGATGCATAATGTCTAAATTAAACTAAGCAGTTGAACACAGTGTAGCGAAATTGGTTATTCTTTAACAAATCGATTCAAATTTGAAAATTTGATTCCTTGCTTGAATTGGTTTGATGTTGATTCAGTGTTATAAACCAATCGTGAATCGAGTTTGGTTCATAAAGTGGATTAAGATTGAATCAGTTTCGTACAACCTTAATGGAGTAACGAAGATTGCTCGCCTTAACTCGGAGTTTTTTTATGGTCAAGTGTTGATATTTTCTATGCCAGTTGGTACCTTTGTGGTTGTCTAATGCGTATTATACGCGTTCCTTAACCACGTGTTCACTTAAGATACCTAACAATTACGAGCATTTTTTACCTTGATATAATGAATGAATTTTTACATTTGTGTCCTTACGAGGTTTTCCATTAACATTAATGGCTCTATCTTTTTTTGCAATATCACTTGTGTCTCTATATTCTTAAAAAATAATAGTTGTACCCTTTTGTTATTACATTTGTGCTCTTATATTATTCTGATATGAGAGCATTACTTGCCATATAACCTGCTAGTGGCATCTACTCTCATTTTATTAAAAAAATATATATTATACCATCATATATGATAAAAATCGTAAAATACTCAACTTCTACTCACTATTCCATATATTCAATAGAATTACATTACAACAGCTACACACTTTTTCAAATTTCGATATAATCATATCATAATAACTATCAATTTTTTCAAGTTTCAATACAATCACATCACACAAATTTTCTCAATTCTAAACCCATCAATCAAATACTAAAACACAAAAACGGATTATCTTTCCCCAGATAACCCACGAAACAAACGTATGTATATGTTGATTGTACTCTTCTAATGCATGTAGTCATTTAGATCAAGTCTAATTTGATGAGTAATGTATCATCACATGTCTCCTCGATAATTGAGTAGGTTTTTGATACAGTTAATGCATTCCCATGTTTTTTAATAGTTGGATGGGATGGATAACGTCGCAATAAATATACGTAGACAATATGGTCCAATCCTTGTGGTCAAACCTCCAATTATTATTTTTAATAACTTGGGCAAATTTGTGTCAACCGACAGATGGCATATAGTTGCTTTACCATTGGCATATGAATAGGAGAACGAGTTTATGGTAATGCACATTAGTAAATGAGCCACTGTGTTAAAATAACGTACATCCCAAGTGGAAGCAAATTCCAATTTATGCTAATGCATGTTCACCAGCACATCACAAGTGATTGCAACTTATATCCCAACTTAAAATAACTTTGACCCGACTTACATTCCAACTGGAATCACATTCTTGAATGTGATAATGGACAAAAATGAAGTCTAAATGAGGAACACTATTTTACCAATACCATTAATACAATAATAACAATAGTCAAGTAACATAGCACCATTAGATCAATAAAATCAAAAGAACTAAAAATAACTACATTTCAGTCGGAAGTAAATTACATCGCCCATTGGGGATAACATTAGGCTTGCCAATGAACTCCTTTGGGGCTTCGATGGATGCCCATGCTCAAATAACGTGTGTCTCAAGATTGACCTTTCAAAAGCTTTCGATTCAATCCAACACTCCTTCATTCTCAAAGCGTTGCACTCAATGGAGTTTGACAGCAAGTGGATCAATTGGATTGCTTCTTGCCTCACTACAACTTCTTTCTCGGTGTTTATCAATGGATCTCCGTATGGCCTCTTCAAGGAGACACATGGTCTTTGACAAGGGGATCCCTTAAGCCCCCTGCCCTTCACGGTCTGCACGGAGTTCCTGAGCGTCCTTATCGACCTCGTTATTGCAAAAGACCGCCTTGCCCCCATGCGTCACTTAGCTCCAACTCACCTCAGGTACGCTAACAATTTCCTTCTCTTTGCCAAGGGCTCGACCAGAGCTCTCCAGGAGGTCAGCGACATCCTCTCTTCATTTCACTCCTTCTCAGGTATGAAACTCAACATCAGCAAGAGTAATTTTTTCCGCCCCAAGTGCTTTCAGGACGGGAGTGCTGCTCTTCAGTTCCATGGGATGCCTAGGCAAGCCCTACCTGCGACTTACCTGGGTTTCCCATTTACCTCCCCTTCTGGTCGTAGCACGGATTCTAGGCTATTAGAGGATAGGATCCACGCTGAACTGAATGGGTGGAAGGTTAAAACTCTATCATTCGCTGGACGCCTCCAGCTGTTAAAATCAGATGTTCCTGGTATTATCCTTTTTTGGGCTAATGGAAGGCTACTAAGCATGCGTGCTATCTAGACAGTTGAGCACCTCTGTGCAAATTTTCTCTCGGGGAAACATATCCATGATATCGCATGGAAAACTGCCTGCCTTCCGAAGCTTGAGGGGGGGGGGGGGGGGGGGCTTGGGCTCATATTATTGACTATTTTGAAAGGTGCTCTGGTGGTTTCTTGGGACTGGAGGCTCCTATCGTCCGACTCCTCTATTTTGGTGCATTTTATGCGCCAGAAAACCTATAAAATGACTCCTTCTAGGAAGTAGCAGCCAAAAGTAGAAACTCCAACATTTGGAAGGAGATCGAAAGCCAGACCCGTTTTGCGGGGGGGGGGGGGGGGGCGTGTCCGGTAATGCCCCACCGTTATTACCATCACTCGATCCGAAGGGATTCTCTTTCTCCGAGGCGGTGGAACTGTCGCGCAACCGGGGACACATCCAATCGAGGGGCCTGATTGTTTGGGCTAAAGATACCCTGCCTAGATTTTCCTGCACTCTCTATAGGGCGGTAATGGGGCGCCTTCCTTCTACGGATAGGCTTGCCAAGTTCAGAATTTGCCTTCATTCAACCTGCTACCTCTGTTCAACGGAATTGGAATCCCATACACACCTTCTCTTCCCATGCACTGCGACTTCTGCAATTTGGGAGGGAGATTGTGCGAATTTTGACTTGTCCCTTCCACCACTTAATTCGATCCCCGCTACTCTAGAATGGATACAAGCCATCCCGAAGGGAAGTTTACGCAATAGATGGTCTTGCTTGCTGGCTTCCATCATATGGCATATCTGGAGCGAAAGAAATTATCGATGGACCCAAGGTTCGTCTAGGACGATCGATAAGATTGTGGATATGATTGTTCAATCACTACTCTTATTGGGTTTGTAATCCTTGCCCTCGTTTTTGTTCTCCGAGGGTCGAGAAATCCCCCTAGCTAATTTTCTCTTGGCTAGAGGTTTTTGTGCTACTCAATCATATGTATCTACTTCTTAAAGTCAATACAAAGTTTACTTATAAAAAATTACATCGCAACATAAAGCAACTTACATCCCAACTTAAAGTCTATCTATAAAAAAAATATATAAGACTTATGCTGCAACGAATTTACGTCTTTCAAATACTATCTGGAGCTCTCGTCACCCCCACACTTCAAAAGAACAACAGCTATCTTAGTTCGAAATCTTACAATATTCTGACATATCTTAGAAAATCACCATGATCTTTGCCGTAATATTCTCCGAAATCTCTATCCATTCCCAGTCCCGATCATTCGTAATCCTATTCTGCTTTATTCTCGGAAATCATCTCAAGTCCAAAATCCTAATACCAATCATAGGCAATCTTCTCAATCAAATCCAAAGTCCTAATCCTCTTCCGATATATTCTTCTCCCACTCCTCTTCCTTTGTCTCTATAAATACCAAAGTCTCACTGCAAGACAGAACCACGCAACCCATCAGCAACAGTCAGTCACCTTCAACCTTCTTAGATCTCCCCTTCCTTCTGTGTGAAGGTATCTTCTTCTTTCTTTGAGAACTCCAAAATGCTGTTTGATTGCCTTTACATATCTGAATCAAACTTAGCTGTAGTTTACATGAGAAAGTTTTAGATTTTGTTGCTTTCTTTCTGATGCGAATCTAACCGTTGTCTGGATTTTACCATGCAGTATATCAAGGCATGGAGAATGCCGTACAACGCCCACAAAGGCCGCCCATCGACACCGGAAAGCCTCCCCAGATAAACTTGGGTACAAAGATACTCGAATTTCTCGCTAAGTTTGGTTTGTTACTGAGAGGTCTACAATCGCCACCTCCACAGATCCACTCTGAGACAGGTATACTGTTTGTTACCAACAAGCAGTTTTGGTTTTTTTTCATGATCTTTACTCTTAACTGACAATGTAAAATTATAGTTACTGTTCATATGCCAGGTATAAAAATCGCCACGAATCTTGATTCGGCAACTCCGCAGAGGCCGCCAATTGATACCGGAAAGCCTGGAAAAATCAACTCTGGTAAAGACGGATCAAACAACAGGCAATTGGCTGATACAAAATAGACTCGAAACTGCACTACTGATGGATCAAGATGGAAGCTGTGCATAAATAAGTTCTGTCCGTCTGGAAAAGCATCCCTTTGAATTTTTCTGTATGTACATGGAAGCTGAAATTTCTAATAATATATGATAGCTTAGACTACTCTTTGGGAGATCATAAGAGTCTTCTCTTCTCTTCGGCTTCTTGTTTACTATCGAAGACATGGAACTGGAAGATTTCACATCTGGAATAGGAACGAGGTGACCATTACCATATCTATAAAGTTCTCTGTGGCGCGATAGTTGGAAAGATTCCAACTAATTTATGATTTTATTAAAGGGCATAATTCTGACAAAACTTTAAAACTATTACGCCCTTCTAAATTTAACACTTTATGAGATCGACCATTGGTATCGAATTTAGCGATGTGAATGTGAAAAAAAAGGCAAAATCCTATTGTCACCATCTTGACCCTTAAAATGATCTTGGATGGTTGAAGATTTATGTTGCCTCGTGAAGATACGGTTTTCTATATCCTACTGAAGAGGTTGGTTGTATGAGACCTTTTTTTATACTCTTCTTTAACAGTCAAATGGATTGATGAAGGGGATCTCCTTGTTTTAATCATGTATAATCACAACATCAAACATTAGAATATCCATGATGGAATAAAGAAAATGAAATATCACAAATTCAAGCTTCAGTAATATCAAAGATCATGAAATTAAATCAAAAATTTTTTAGGAACTCTGAATAAGAATCTATTCTATCACTTGCCTTTCCATGTCTAATTTGAGAATAATGTTGCAAGCTTGCTCTAGATCAATACGAGCATGTATTTATGAAGATTTTTTTTTAAAATAAATATCAATTAGATATTTTTCTTAAAATCTCATTATGATACGATGTTCCAAATATGAGGATGTTTAGGCACCTAAGGTACTGAAAGAAGATGCAATCTAAATGAGGTGAAAGACTGTACATGAGACCTTAGTCATCAAATGTATTGAATGACCTCAGTTAACTTCATTTATGTACCTTATGTATCAACTGGCATTGTTCATCTCATTGTACCAAAATAGAGTTTAATCTACATAATAAGATTTTTTTAGGATTGTGGTGGTTTATAATTACAAAACTTATCCTGATTATGACGAAATATTACCTCGATCAAAAAAATGTTACTATAGTAAAAAAAACGAGGATGACGTTTACTTTATTGATTGAGTCTATAGCTGGAGTTGACCAATTGCCCTATATTTCAACAAAAACGCCGATCCTTTGTAAAACCCTGCCCAAGGATGTTTTGATTGAGTGAGTTTCGTAGTTTTAATATTTGGGCTAACATAATCATAAGACATGTTTGATGTGGTAACATAAACATTTTTTGTCCAATCAACATAATCGAGATGATGATCACTCCAAGTCACACGTACATTTATGTTGTTGTAGGGATATGCATGTATTAAAAATGGGATATTTACATCCATAATCATGAGTAATTTTGTAATTACATTCATAATCTTGCGAAATCACAAATTTACGCATAGAACCCTGAATAGTACTTAACTCTTACACCCATAACCCCGTGTTAACTTCGATCTACTTTTCTATTAACTATGATGGTATTCGTCAAGTATTTTTAATTTTTTACCCTTTAAATTATAATTATTTACAAATGATACCACCATCTCCTTCCTCGAACCAACCCCTCCCCCCTGCCGACCTCCTCCTCACGTTCATCCTCTGCACGTCGCCACCCTGCAACACTCGTCCTCCACCATCACACATTGTTGCCCTGTAGCTTTCGCCCTCCAGACTCGCATGAAGGTGTTGGACCGAGGGAGGAGGGACAAGATATTTTCTTTTTTCTTTTTTGACTTTTGGTTAACCCCAACCATTAGATCACAACTCTGTTAGATTAACTCAGTCAACTGCTTGAGTTAATGAACTAAACGAACATAGTGTTGTTGGCGTGAAACAGAACTATTATTCGAGATATTGGGTGTAATTTGTGATCACGTAGGGTTATAAATGTAATTACAAAATTAACAGGATTATGATCGTAAATATCCCATTCAAAATTATAACGTGTTAATTTTGCCTTAAAGATAGGTCTATATATCTAATTAGAAATAGTTATGCAAAAGTCATGCTCAATAGGTGCTTATGTTGAAAGAACATAAATTAATTGATTGGTCCCAACATGGCTTAAACACGCGTCTTCAACTCATGAGACCAATGCTCTAACCAATTTTACTACGAGACCAATATATAATTATTGATTAACGGTTCCTTGTCTAATTGCAATTCCTCGTCTAATGAAATTTTGATTAACATCCATAAAAAAAATAAATGATAGAAATAATAGTATTTTCGATCAAGGTTTCGTATTATCTAAATTGCATCTTTGATTTCCTGAAAGTAAATTTTAAATGTATTTTTACATCATAAACCCTAAAACATTCCAAATTATCTTTCTATGTATTCATCATAATTAACACCTAAATCTGCAAACTTGCTTTGTTTAACTTCACGAACCATGTCGTTAGTTTGACTCTTTGTATGTCAACTTGCTTGAGTTAAGTCCGAGTTCATCAAACCATGCAAAAATCAAATGGTGAATGGAATAATTTTTGTCCATCCCTCTCCTCTTCTTATTCCTTTGATTCTTCCTCTCCATTTCGGGAAACCTAATAATGCTGGTGGAAGTGCCAATGGGGGTGCAATGCCACACGAAGTTGGACAACCTCAAGTACCTCAATGAATCTATCATCCCCACGGTCGTGGTTGCACATGTTAACTTCTTCAAAGATGAGGTCGCGAGAGATCTCGAGAGCAGGTTGGAGGAGAAGGGCTTACTATGCAAGTCTTGAGAATAATCAAGGGGTGGGGGCATATGTCGAGGCAATCAAGGCGATGGATTAATTAAAATATTAATTATAATATTTTTTTTGAGAAATCGTACATCAACAAATGTGAAATCTAACAATAACATTTGGGATTTTCTTGGTTAAATTATGTTATATGTGTAGGAAATTATTTTATCTATTGAGTCATTGTAAAGATTATCCTTTTCTTTCATCTGTCGGAGGACATGTACTATCGAGGCTGGGTTATGCATGCTCATGCTCCTCTTGTTCTCTACCCGACCAGCTGTCAAACTTAATACACGTGTTTTCTAGGGATTTTCTAGTGCAGATGTCGTAGAGGATAATTCTTACGATGACCTTTACATAGTAATTATTGTAATGTTTCTATAAATAACTCAATAATGTAACTCAATAAACCACATTAACAATATAATTACATATAGTCTCAATTTTCTAGTTTACATCTAATTATTTTCATTAAAATGATAATTGTACACGTCAATCAAATTTTATCCAACAAAATGATATTTATCAGCGATAATGAAATAACCATGCCTTCAGGTGAAAACTGGGATGGACAAAATGCCAGACACACTGTCAACTCGGAAAATCACTTTCAAGGAAATCAAGGGAGACTTAGGAATCGAGATCGCATCTGTTCTCTGCCACAATATTCTCCGAAATCTCTATCCATTCCCAGTCCCGATCATTTGTAATCCTCTTCTGCTTTATTCTCGGAAATCATCTCAAGTCCAAAGTCCTAATACCAATCATAGGTAATCTTCTCAATCAAATCCAAAGTCCTAATCCTCTTCCGATATATATTCTTCTCCCACTCCTCTTCCTTTGTCTCTATAAATACCAAAGTCTCACTCCGAGAACAGAACCACGCAACCCATCAGCAACAGTCACCTTCAACCTTCTAAGATCCCCCTTTCTTTCTGTGCGAAGGTATCTTCTTCTTTCTTTGACAACTCCAAAATGCTGTTTGATTGCCTTTACATATCTGAATCAGACTAAGCTGTAGTTTACATGAGAAAGTTTTAGATTTTGTTGCTTTCTTTCTGATGCGAATCTAACCATTGTCTGGATTTTACTATGCAGTATATCAAGGCATGGAGAACCCCGTACAACGCCCACAAAGGCCGCCCATCGACACCGGAAAGCCTCCCCAGATAAACTTCGGTACAAAGATACTCGAATTTCTCGCTAAGTTTGGTTTGTTACTGAGAGGCCTACAAACGCCACCTCCACAGATCCATTCTGAGACAGGTATGCTGTTACCAACAATCAGTTTTGGTTTTTTTCACGATCTTTACTCTTAACTGACAATGTAAAATTATAGTTACTGTTCATATGCCAGGTATAAGAATCGCCACGAATCTGGATTCGGCAACTCCGCAGAGGCCGCCGATTGATACCGGAAAGCCTGGACAGATCAACTCTGGTAAAGACGGATCAAACAACAGGCAATTGGCTGATACGAAATAGACTCAAAACTGCACTACTGATGGATCAAGATGGAATCTGTGCATAAATAAGTTCTGTCCGTCTGGAAAAGCATCCCTTTGAATTTTTCTGGATGTACGTGGAAGCTGAAATTTCTAATAATATATGATATTTTAGACTACTCTTTGGGAGATCATAAGAGTCTTCTCTTCGGTTTCTTGTTTACTATTGAAGACATGGAACTGGAAGATTTCACATCTGGAATAGGAATAGGAACGAGGTGACCATTACCTTATCTATAAAGTTCTCTGTGGCGCGATGGTTGAAAATATTCCAACTAATTTATGATTTTATTAAAGGGCATAATTCTGACAAAACTTTAAAACTATTACGCCGTTCTAAATTTATAATACCAAACGATCAACGGACCGGACAGGAAAGCATACGTTTGCATTTTAGGTATAAATTTCTCATAAGGATTTTATTTTAATTTATTATTATGGTGTACCCTATTTATCTAGTTTATGATTTTGGGACCACCGTTACTCTTCTTGTTCATCTGTGCGCCGTCGGAGGGTTCGGAGGTCAGGAGGAAGCGGCTCAGCAACTCCGACGCCGGATCCGCCACCTGCCGCCGCCAGACGTCCTGCTTTGCCGTCCGGAGGGCTTCGGTGGCATCGAACCTGTGGATCTGCCACCCGGGGAGCGTGCTCAGGCGCTGGATCTTTCCCAGCTGCTGCCGCACCAGAGCGCACGTGTTCGCCTTGATCTCGGCGATCGCCGCCTCCAGCAGCCCGCTCGCCGCCGGCGACCCCTCCCACTCCGCCCTGAGGTAGGCATCCATCTCCGGCACGCCTATCGACCGCCGGAGTCCGCGGGTGTAGTTCACCTCCGCCAGAGGATCGAAAAGACTCCGTACCTCGTCCACCAACCCCGACCGTACCATCCGGTCCACCCTCTCCGCCACGAACTCGTCGAGAGTGCGGAGCTCCACGTCCACCCAGAGGAAACAGCAGTCGTACCTAGATCGGAACCCCTCATCCACCAGCGCCGCGATGTAGTTGTTGGATCCGCCGGCGACGATGGGGAGCCTCCCGCGTGAGATGATATCGCCGACCGAGTCCGTTGCGCTGCGACGGAAGTCGGCGGCGGTGAAGGGGGCGTCGGGGTGGAGGAAGCCCAGGAGGTGGTGGGGCACTCCGGCGCGTTCCTCCTCAGTGACCTTGTTCGTCACGACGTCCAGGCCCTCGTAGACCTGTATCTTGTCGGAGTTGACGATCTCCGCGCCCGTGGCGAGCGCGAGGTGGACGGCGAGGCGGGACTTGCCGGTGCCCGTGGCCCCCAGCACGAAGACCACCTTCTCTTTGGAGCCCCCGGCGAGATGGCCGGGCAGTATGGTGCCTGTGCTTAGTGGAGGTATGGATTCGATCCCTGTTGTCGTTTCCTCTGTTGCCGCACCGTTACCAACACTCACTTCATTGCTCAGAACAACAGGTGTTGGCGCCATTTGCTTAATCACAAGGATCGTGTTTTTTTTAAGAACTAAACTGGTACTTGATTTAGATTTAGATTGAGATTTACTTACGAGGGAATTTATAAGATCTGGCTTAAGATGCATTCTTTGGCAAATGGTACATGATTGAAAACATATGAGTTGGATTGCTTTCCTTTGAGGCCAAAACCTCAAGATTTGCTGCGTTTCTCTCTTTATTAACATTGTTATCCGTCCATTCATTCGTTGTAATCATAATCCCTCCAAGGAAAGAAATTTATGTTTTCGCCTCAAAGGTACAAAAATGGTACGGAATCCTTCATCGCTGAAAACATATGGACTGGAATGCTTTCCGTCGAGGCGAAAACCTCAAGATTTGCTGCCTTTTCTTACTTCTTTCTTTCTTTATTAACATTGTTATTCTCGTCGTTCTTCTGCTTGCTCTCACCTTAACTGTATGCACCCATCTCGTGGGCCTTCTATTACTTTCAAGGTCCAACTTATTGGTTGTCAACATGAGAGTAAGTGGAACGAAACTTTTTTTGAGAAAATGGGTAATTTACCCAATTTAACAATCTAGACAAATGCCCAATAAAATGTCAATAATTGACGATACAAGTCACTCCATCTTTGTACTTTTAAACATCCAAACAAATCCTTCCTACCATCATTTCTATGGTTGAACAGTAATTAGTGTGATCTCATAGATTTTGTTCCTTCCAAATATGCCAAATCGTTGCGGCAATTGTACGATCAAAATAGGTTGTATCGAACTTCAATCTATATGACTCATAAATTAAATCTTGAATAATCTTCTCATGTAATATGGGAAGTCTCATCCGCTGTTGTACCTCTGTCCACACCTTATAACTAAATGGGCACTTGAAGAATAGGTGACGAGTTTCTTCATTTTCAGAATTGCAAAATATGCATCTATCCTCAATTGGAAGACCCCACCTTACAAGCCTCCCTCTTGTCAATATCTTCCCTTTCCATGCCACCAAGGTGATGAGACCCCACTTTGAGACTTCTCTTCTACACCATATGGTATCTAATTCTAGGCAAGTTTGACCTCTTGATATACATGCTTCCCAGAACCAAGATAACTCACGGTCTTTCTGGTTGGCTTCTGTGTTCTACTGAATATCATTTGTTTGCAAATCTACCTTTGCTAAATATCCAAGTACATCATAGTGATGCAAGTAAACTTGTCCCAAAATGCATGACCAAAATCTAGAGAGGCTAATAGTGAAGAATGGATCCATACCTCCAGAAACCAATGCTCTTTGCAAATCAAGTATATTCTTCATTCCAATACCCCCTTCTTGACATGGCAGAGCCGCTTCAACCCATGAGAGAGGATGCCACTTGCTTCTCCATATGAACTCCATACTTACTAAGTTTACCTTTTTAAGTACACTTGCTTCTCTGGTATAGGAATGCCATCCGACCAATAATTCCACAATTCTTCCATGCCCCCATCGAATTAATTGACACCTTATCCACAAGTGGTTGGAAATATGAATATTTTGTCACCTTGTGCACAAGTGGTTGGAAATATGAATATTTTGTCACCTTATCCACAAGGTGTGGAATGAAACTCGAGTTTAAGAGAGTGACACGTGCAAGTAAGGACAGCATCCTCTCCTCTATCTCCAACAACTCAACTTCTTTGCGAAGTTTTCAATAAGCCATATCCAACAAGAACATTTTAAATTGTTTGGGCCAAGTAGTAATTTATGGGAAAGTTTCCTGAGTTCCAGTCAATGAATGAGTTTACTGAATCTTTTTCTGTCCGGCTAAGGTTTATGTTAAAACGCATAGGATTTTTCTGTTTATCTTGAGATTGGACATGGCCTTGAAAAATTTTATCGTGGTGGCTACATTTCTAATTTCCTCCTCATTGTATTTGATAAATATAAGGAGGTCATCGACAAATTGTATGTTTGTGATTTCAATGTTAAGACCTGGAATAGGAAATCCCCTAATTTTTCCATCACTTGCTAATATTTTTTAGCATTCCATCTAGGACATTCATTGAGTTTATAAACAGCAAAGGGGATAAGGTATCTCCTTATCTAACACCTCTCTTTGTCTTGAAAAAATCCGTAGATCCCCCATTTATTTTGAGGGAAATTCTAGTGATTTAATCTAGAATATAAACGTATGATGACACCCGATGCTTCCATTGCCTTTATCACAAAATCCTATTTGGGTGTGTCAACGACTTTTCTAAGTCCACTTTCAAGATAATTGCCTTGCAATTTGTTCTAGTCTAGTGGTTTAATTAGGATCTCTGAGACCAAAAAAAACACAATCGTCCGCCAGATTTTTTGCAATAATTTTTATCAAGGTTCGCAAGGATTGAACAGGGAGGGGCCATAATGATTTGGACTGCCCCAAGACAGATTGAATTTTCCCGACACGAGCAAAGAACATTTTTGGGATTTTTACATCAATAACTCTGAGTAATTTCGCAATAACATTCATAATCCTTTATAATCGCGAATTACACAAGAAACCCCGAGTAATGCTTAACCTTTACATGACATAACCTTGTGTCAAGTGCCGTTTCGAATCTCCGTTAACCTCCCATTTTTTGTAACACCATCGTGATTCCATTTGCAAACATTTTTTTAGTTTGGTAAAACGATTTGGAGGTTATGGAGGGTGTTGCTAGGAATGAGAGGAGAGTCATGATTTACCGACTAGGCAGGGCACGCAGACAAAAGAATAATAATAATAATAATAATAATAAATTAATAAGATCTAATAATAGAAAAAAAATCAGTATAAACATTCATGTGCATGGAGATATATAAAGAATTGCGCGTCTTGTTTTCGCATTTTGAAAATGCATGTCTACAATTAAAGCACCTAAGGAACATGCACAACATGCGTATTTGTAAAATGATTTTGTTTTGATTGCACTAGTCACTTGGTAAAATGGTGTTTTTTTGGATAAACTTATATATGTACCTACGGAGTACCTAGATATTGTATTACTTCTGCATACAGTGAAGTTTGAGACTTGGAGTACGTGATTAAATTGTGTTATGATGAGAAACTAGATGCATAGTATGTCCACAAATGATTGAGAGTGTAACGGTGCAATCAGTACAGTGGATCCGTGGGAAAATTGGGCCACAGCATGTCCGAGAGATGGGCGAGGTTGCGAGGGAGCTTGGGTGCCAGGACGTGCTCCTAGTCCTTGCCATGGCACATATGGGTCTAAAGAAAGGAAGGGTCATGAGGGAGCCAAAGGTGTCTAGCATCAAGACATGCTCATAGTCCTTGTCGTGGCATGTCCAATGCTCAAGAGGGGAGGCTTAGTGCAGGAGCATGGTATCATCGCGTGGGAGGGGACTTGGAGAAGTGCAACGGCCAAGAGGGAAAGTGTGAAGCTAAGTTGGGGCTGGGAAGGGATGGGGGACAAGATGCACAAGTATGGATGGAGGTAGGGATGCGAACGATTGGATACAGATATGGATACAAGTATTATCATATCCTTATCAATTTTTAATACAATGTAATATGCAGTGACGGAGAGAGGGGGGGCGGGTGGGGGCTTAGCCCCCCCGGCTCCCGTGGAAATCCATGTATATGTTAAAATATATAGTATTATATATAATATAAATACATTATTTAATTAATTATAATTTACATGTTATGTATAATAGCCTCCCATATCTCAACAAAAAAAATCAAAATATATGACCTAACTACAATAAATATTGTTAACATTACACGATGTGCATAACCGGATATTGATACATCCGTGTATGTCCATCATCGTACCTTTATAAACCTTCACGGATATGTAGTTTTTATTTTAGCATATATGGTGTAGATAACAGTTTTTCTTTTTATTTTATTTGCATATATGGATATGGATTTGGATACCTCTTTCATTTTTTAGGATCTTAAAACGGATATGGTTACACAGCTTGCGTCGCAGGAGGGCAGGGGGGCTTGCGTCGCAGGGGGGTGGGGGGTGGGGGGTGGGGGGGGGGGGTCGCAGGAGGGGCGTGCGTCACGGGCAGGCATGGGGGTGGCTCCCGGAGATCGTGGGGAACTTCGAGCTTCCGTCGCAGGTGGAGTAGCTTGCGTCACAGGCGGGCCGGGGTATCTGTGTCATGGGCAGGGGGGTCGGTGGAGCTTGTGTCGCAGGCGGGCAGGGGTATTCGGGGGTTCGGCGGGGTGGACGTGAGGATTTCTTGCACAGGTGGAGGTGGGAGGGATTCTTGCAACGGTCGACGGGGACCTGAGAATTGCTTGCACAGGTGGACCAGGCGGAGAGGCGGTTGCAAGGTCCGGGGGAGAGCTTGCAGGCGACCATGTTGAAGAGAGACGGTGATGCTATGATTCGTAAATAAGAATGACTATTAGGGGTAATTTAGTCTTTCTCAAACGGAAACCGTCAAATGTAACGGACATTTTAAACAGAACATAACACAGGGTTATGTCATGTAAGAGTTATGCATTACTCAGAGTTTCTCATGTAATTCATGATTATGAAGGGTTATGAATGTTATTGCAAAATTACTAAGGGTTATGGGTGTAAAAAACCCTTCAAAGATTCTATCTATAAAGTTGGATTTTAAGAAACAAATTTGAAAAAAATAGTTACAACGCCTCTTTTGTAACTCCATTACAACAGAGGAACCCCTCCCCAAATACTAACAACTAAAATAACAAGATAAATTAGATAAATACTATCTAAATAATTTAGCCCCCCCCCCCCCCAAGAAGAATTTTCTGGCTTCGTCCCTGGTGATATGGATATTGATATGTATTAAAACTTTACCATATCCTTAAAATATGGATAATGATATAAAATGGATATTGATATAGTATACATGTAATATTAGAAATACAAAACGATGGGTCAAAGGAGGAGGAGGAGGATCAGCGGTGTTGAAGGAGATGCTGGAGTAAGGGTTGGAATGGTCAGATGTGGAGGAGAAGGATGAGGAGGAGGGGGATGGAGGAGGGATTGGAGCAGGAGGAAGACATTTCCACCCTATCTATTTTTTCTAATTACTTAGTGTCTCCCGAAGTTAACGTCCGTTAGAGATGGGGATGAACGACAACTAATCCGATGGGTACAAGTAATCATTATAGAGAAAGTTAGGGGTAGAACTGATATACCCAAAAATGAATGAGCATAACTGATATTGCAATATCTCAGTGGGCACAACTGATAAAAACCTTTATTTATTGCTTGATCGAAAGTTATGCTTTTTAAAAACCAATCCTTTAATATATATCCAAAATAAGATAATTTTCCTCTCATTGAAAAATAACAACTTGATTTCAATGTAATTCTAATTCAGATCAATGAGTACGATTTCACACGAGTATATATAAGTAACTGAAAGCTTGTACTTCATCACGAGATGAACAAATTAATTTTAACCTCACAGACTCCAACATGATTATTTTTTTTAAAGAAAAAAAAAGGTGCAAAGCTGCAAAGGCGGGCACCATATAACTTTATAATCACAAGTTATGTACCAAGAACGACCCCAACATGATTATTTGCACAATAAAATTGCCTTATAGCAATTTTATTATATCATATAATGTTATGTATATAAATATGAATTTTATTCACTGCCAATTTTATGTCTTCCTTGAAATTGATGACAAATTCAGTATTCATAGTTGTAATGCTATCAGTTGTTTATATAATAACGATTATCTATTGTCTTTCTTTGGAATTTATATTAATTAAATCTAATTTTAGCACCAATTAAGATTAAAAACTAAAAAAACAACGCATTCAAACAATAGCATGGTTTTTCTTATATTTCTATTGCTTCTATTTATAAAACTGATATATTTCTATATTTGCAAAACCTGCATTAGCTCATATGTATTCTCTATGATATTTGCATAACTATCATTGAAATACCTAATGAATGTGATTTGAATCCCTATGTATATATGGCGAGCCACGACTCAACTGATTGTCGTCAAAAGCATAACAACAAATGAAAAGTAATATAAAATAGATCCAAATATTTCGAGTTTTTTAAGGACTCTTTTATATATTCTCATTTAAGGACCTTTTATGTAAATTACACATAATTTATATTTTCTTCTTTTTTAACCCTTATTATTATACATTGAAATATGTATCATGAACATCTCCATGTCTTAAGTACGAGAATTGAAGCGAAACATTTTTATAGTATATCAATTTTATAAAAACTATCTCTATCACATTTCAAATAATTTTAAAATTTTCGTTTTGTTTTGTATAGAAAAGTTAATGTTGGAGCATCCACCTCGATCTCCATCCCCATTACTACATTGTATAGAGACTTTAGGGTAGAAGGACCAACATTTTACACAAATTCCTTCTTTTTCTGATTTGCTTTAAATTCATAAGCTATGATACCTAAAAATGCCTACTTCATAGGGAATAAGTAGCTTCAAATGCATAAGCTATGAACACAAGTAGTGATCTGGTGGTAGTGCAGTGAGCATACACCAAGGTTTTAAAAATCAGATCGGACATTAAACCAGTTAATCTTTGATTTGACCAACATGTGACATTGGTTCAAATCAATTAGATCGGTTATAACGTCAACATGACATCATCATTCCTATCCACTTGGAAAAAATCGAACCTGGCTTAATTTATTGGTCAGACTGATCCAACCGATTTTTTGAACTGATAAAACTGGATACAGATATAAGTATGTATTTATATATCAATGAAATAATCGTTTAAATGTCAAATCTTTCAATAGAATAACATGATTGCCTATTTCAAGTGAAACTCTATAAAAGTTAGTCGCATTTTCTAGATTTATATATGATTGTAATATTGTAATCACTTATTTATATTTGCTTCTAGAAAATTACTCTACGAAAGCATTGGCACAACATATATTCCATAAAAGAGAGGAACATAACTTATGTCGCAGAAAGTTAAGATAATAGTAGATAGAAAGAACACCCGTAAGGAGTTCTATTGAAACAAAAAAATATATGCCTGCCCAGAATAGAAAGATTTTCCGAAAAAACCTGCTAGTGGAGGAAGACCCCTAGGGATAAGAGACATAGAGCTCGGACACAAGTGATAAAAACCCTATTATTTGATTATTTAAACCTTTATTTTTTGAAAATTTACCAAACCATCAAAACTGGGTAAATCCGGGTCAACCCAATCCGACCATTCGAGTCAACCCGGTCTGACCATTGGTCGAACCCGGTTTTTATTTTCTTTTTTTTTAAATTAATTACACAAAATCGATTGAACTGACCATGTCGGAGGAGTCGGTTCTTGGTCCGACCGGCCTTTCTGGTCCGGTTTTTTAAACCCTGGCCTACACCTAAAGGATTCGGGTTTGAATCTCAAGGAGACTCTCTAAACACTTGAAATTACTGGAACTACTATTAAAAAAATAAGAAGCAATTAATATTATTTTGATATAAGATATTTCAAAGTTCATGGACTAGATTGAAACCAAGCCCATACTTTTTATGAATTTCTGATATGTCCTTCTCTGTTGTCTACATCATTTGATAGTCGTGGATGGGTTCAACCATGGTTAAAATCATCGAATCATATACCTATTTATACCTAAGCTGAACTCAAGAGATCAAATCAAAATCTAACATGTACATTGGACTCTCTCCACAATGACCTTTTATATATACCTCGGAAATTTTTACACTGTGATCTCTAAAGCAAGGTCCAATTATGCCATAACCTTCGTAATATTTGTCATTATAATAGGACTCACAATTTTAGCAACTCTTACATCACAATCCTTGAAGAAGAGGCATACATGTTAAAAAGAAGATTACAATGGTAGTGGTGTAATTAGAAAATAAAAAACAATTATAGATTAATTTTTTATTAGTTCCATACCAAATATCAATCGGTAATAATAGAAGACCAATGGTAAATATTTACGAGCATGGAAAGCGCGGGTAATATTTGCTAGTATTGCTTATAATGGGATCCTTTATTCTCAAACTTTGATCTCGTCTAAAACATGTCTTACCTAGGGATGAAAACAAATGTGAATTTATTCATATCTGATCCGCTATAATATTCGTTTCGTATTCGTTTTAAAATGGATGTGGATATAGATACCACTTTGACATTCGCTAATATTAGCATTTGTATATGTGTATTCTTTTTCGTACGACACAAGTATAATAATCGATTTAATTATAATTGTACGTAACAACATTTTATGATTGCATTCCGTATTGTTGATATAACTGTTATGAAATTACTATATCTGGTATATTTATTTTATATATAAACTATATATATTAGTTAGTCAATTAAATTTTTTTGTTATTATTCGTATCTGATTCGTATTCGTAAATTAAGATTATGACAACACATTTTTCACATTCATCAATATTCATATCTGCATTTGTATTCGTATTTTAAAATAGATAAATATATAATTATATCTGTAATCGTATCCATAACCAACCGTTTTCATCCTTAACCTTGATGGATTTGAGTTTTAAAAATTGGGTCATATCGTCAACGTAATTCCAAATAAAAATCAAGAAATGGACAGGATATATATATTCTTAAAAGGAGGGGTTATTTGATAAATTTCCAGGTGTCAAGAAAAGATGGGAATCACCGACATGTGGTCCACCCATCCGCTCTCTCTGACTCGGCATATGAGATCTGGACCCTTCTCTTCTCTTCTCTGTCTTATGCTCCTTCCAACGATTTCGTGCCCTCACCTCTCTGACGCTTCGTCTTCTTTGAGGTCTGTGGATCTCTTGATCGTGATCGAACGGTTTACACAAATTCATTAGGGGTTCGTATTGGATGAATTTGTCTGAACAGTTTGATCATCATAGAGCAATCTACAAGTCTAGTGTAGAGTCTGTTGCAGCAAATACTACAATAGATGATCCATTTCCACCATTTATCCCACCTTTTCTGTCTATATCACATTGTCGATCACAATATCTTTTTTTATTTTTCAATACGTGTATCCATCCAGATATTGATATTGACAGAAATAAAACTGTATTACCACGTACATAGAAATCATAATAAAATAAAAAAGATGAGATTATGTCAAAATCTTCTATAGATTATCTTAAATATGCATATAACGAATGGTTTGCTCATGATAAACATACTAAATTTTTTACTTCTTAACAATTAGCATACTAAATATATTACTCCTTAACAATTAGCGAAAGAATATAAAAGTCTATGCTATATATAGTTAAAATAAATCCACGACGATATTTATACATGAACCGAATATACAAATACATGTATTGATATTTGTGTAGATGAAAGTGATATCCGTATCCGTATCAATTTTAAAATAAATACATATGTCATTTGTGTAAAGTGGATATATTGGTCAATATGTTATTTGTGTAAAGTTGGTATATTGACCAATCGAATATGAATATACCAATATATGAAAAGAACGGAGTCACCTCGCCCCTTCCTCTTGAGCAAATAAACTAAGGGTGCGTTCTTGTATCGGGTTAAACCACCCCAAGGGTGGTTTAACTCCACTACCCCATATTTTCTCCCTCCACGTGGGTCCCACTTTTATCTTTTTAAAAAAATTAAATAAATCAATTCTCCATCATCAATTCTATCAAAAAATAATATACTATACCATCATATCATATAAAAATTATAAACTACTCCACTTCTACTCACTTTTTCAAAATCCAATACAATCACATCACAATAACTTCTCACTTTTTCAAACTCCAATACAATCACATCACCCCAAACCTACTTCTAACCCACCCCACTTTAACCCTCTATCCAAACACCAAAACCCAAAAATGGGTTACCTGCAACCAGTTTAACCCACCTAAACCCACTATCCAAACACCCCCTAAGGTGCCATTCCGGTAGGTCCAAGTGGGTCCTACATTTTTTTTCTTTTTTAATATACTGAATTAATTAATTATCTTTTATCCACTCCATAAAAAAATAATATATTATATCATCATATCATATAAAAATTAAAAACTACTCCACTTACTCATTTTTCGAAACTCAAATACAATCACATCACAATAACTACTCACTTTTCCAAACTTCAATACAATCATATCACAATAAATCCACCCCCAATTTAACCCTCTATCCGAACATCAAAACAAAAAAACGGGTTACCTTCTATCAGTTTAGTCAAGAACAACCCACGTACCAAACACATCTTAAATCCACTCCAATTTAACCCTCTATCCGAACATCAAAACAAAAAACGTGTTACCTTCTACCAGTTTAGTCAAGAACAACCCACGTACCAAACGCACCCTAAAATTTAGAAGATGGATTCAACAACTAATTAGCTTTTTATTTTAAAACTTTAAAAAAAAATAAAATGCTCAAAATACTATGAAGTAGCATCCATGTCACTCCTCTAAAAAAACTTTCTCTCTCCCTCGTTCACGCATCCTACTCACGCCTCCCCTGATATTGGAGCAACAAACGGCTACTTAGTTCCTCAAAGGTTGGTTGATATCAATATTGAATTTATAAAATTTATAAGTTGTTTTGTTGCGATTATATAATGAGACTGGTTTAATTCTAATGCATAATATTGGTATTTTTTATTATAACTATATTCAAGAATCATCTTTTTTACGTAGAAAATGTTGTGTCACATTGTAAGACTCTGTTAAGCCTGTGGGATTCTAGATAATGATCAGTGTAAACTTGTTTTTATATAATATAGATTTTTAGCGATGACTCTCAAATTGGGAGATCATCCCCCTTTGGCATAAAAAAAAGTTTGGTTCAATTAATATCGTATCTGTTAAGAATAGTGGAACTTTAAAGTTCCCATATTGGTAAACTTAATCTGATTTAGTTCCACTATAGATATTAATAAACTGAAAAGCATTGGCTAATTATTTCCTAAAGAAATTGATTTTTTAATTGATTTGTTCAAAAACTTATTTTGATGTTTGCATAATGACATTATTTTAAGTTAAAATTATTCCTCCTATAGTTTCAAGTAATGAAATCTTTATTCTATAAAAAGGGATTATTAAAAATAATCATTAATTGATTTTTAATTAATCAAATAAGTAAGTAGTTGAGTTATTTAAAATTTTAGGTACCAATCGTCTCCTCAGATACTGATTTGAAGAATCAAGTTCAAATCGACACTTCAGACGATTTCCATCCCTTTTATTAAAAAATATCCCAAGTCTATTTAGCTCGCTCAAGTTGAAAATCCTGACTTCATCCTTATCCATCCATTCATGAAATGATTAAATTAATGATTAAATTAAATGAGGGCCCTCATTCCCTCAAAAAATGATATATCCATTTCCATCCCTATGAGTATGATCAACGGATGCGTTCGAAAATTGTCAACATCTTAAGTTAGGATGAACAAAATATAGATGTCATTCTGGAGATTTCCTTATCCCAACATACGATACAGATGATTCTTTGGCTGAGAAGTCGCTTTTGTTGTTAGTGTGCGTTCAATTCGTCTTTTTCTGTTTCGTGATTTTTACACTTGTGACTTGGGAGTTTTCGGAATAAAACTTATGTTCACTATTTTTCTTTCAAGTTACACATGTGTTCCTTTTTTTTTACAAAATTTACGTTAGTATCCTTCTGGTAGTATAATATTCAACTACATTTAGAGCTGGCTATCGTGTTCAACGGGCCGAGCCAGCCCCTAGTTCAGGCTCGGGCTCGGGCTCAGGCTCGTTCGAGCATTATTGAGCCCGAGCTCCTTATCGAGCTTGGTCTGGGTTCGTATCCAAATCGAGCTCGTTAAGAAAAATGTGTATTTTTTGGTGGAAAAGTGTTTTGTATGGGACGAACTTGAGCCCTGCTCTATCTAAGATTGTGTTCCTTACCAATAAACCACTATCAAAATTGTATAAATCTTAATTATAATATATATTGTAACATTATATTTTCTTATAAAAAAGAAGAAAAAAATACTAATTTTCTAATGCATAGGCGAGGGCGGGGGGCAAATGTATGGACGGGAATTGGATTTGAGAACTGGGTCTTGACTCTCGTGGGAAGGGCAAAGTTAGTGGAAGAAAAATTGTAAAAGGCTACTTTTATTTTGTTTGTATTATATATATGGGTAAAATGGGGCTGCCTCCATGGGGGAGCTAACTTGGCTCCCCCCCAATTTCGTCCGATTTTTTTATTTTTTTTGAAAATTTCTTTCGTGAATTTTCATCAATATATCCCTATATTATGTCATTAAAATTTCGTGTGAAACAGAGACTCCTACGACCTCCATCCAAACATGGTCGTTTTTAGCAATTCTGTTACCGTTAAAATATGACTGCCTGATTGGAGGTCGTAGGAGTCTCTGTTTCACACGAAAGTTTAATTACATAATTTGGGGATACAATGATGAAATTCTACGGAAGAAAATTAAAAAAAATAAAAAAACTGGACGAAGTGGGACGGGGGGAGCCAAGTTAGCTCCCCAAAGGGGCAGCCCCATTGAACTCATATGTATAATATGTGTGTATGTGTGTGCGCGTGTGTGTGTGTGTGTGTATATATATATATATATATATTCCTTATTGGTCCTTTTATTGAGCTATTGAGTCGAACGAGGCTCGCTCGGACTCGGCTCATTAAGCTATCGAGGCCAATTTTTTGACTTGGGCTCGGTTCAATAGTCTAATGAGTCGGGCTCACGAGCCCTTATCAAGCCAAGCTCAAGCTTGTCTCATCCAACCGTGACTCAATAGCCAGCCCTGACTGCTAGGTAGCACCAGATATGTGGTGATGTGAATTTTGTAAGAAAGTAGGGAGACAAGTGTAATGAGAAGAAATTCAAAGTACAAGTATGGATGCATAAACTCTACTCGAAAGGGTACAAGCGTAAAATGCCTTCCGTTTTTGGACAATCCGTGGTGGTGATAATGAAATGGGAATCCTGGTCAGCTGGAGTTTGGACCCATCGCTACCTCTCTCTCTCTCTCGCCCTGTCCAACATCAACATTAATTAAGAGCCTGACGGTTGCTTCAAGAAAGGGGTTCCTCTTTAATGACTTGCTTTAAAGTCTCGCCATATTCTCTGATTTTCTCTTGTACTGGTTGGTCACAAACAAAATATCCAAATATATATATCACTGACATAGATTTAGTCTAGTCGTCGATCTACTTAACGTGGGAAAAAAATTGTTGTTGTTGTTGTATACATCATTGACATGTTTTGACAGATTTTTCATTTATTATATACTTGATATAAATATTTGATATTATTGTTTGATGATATATACCTCTTGTTGGATTATATAGTCAACGATAAGATTTTTTTAGTTTATTATGCAAATCTCTATCTAAAATCATTATATGTGTATTTACTTTTATTCTGATTCATAAATGTTCTAGTCGACATCACCTTGTATTACATAACTTAATTTTAATTTTAACTCGGGTAAGCTTTGGCAAGTAAATAAAAAATCTGAAAGAAGAATTTCATATGAGAAGACATGCATAAAATGAAGTTTTTAAAATATGCTGACATGAAATCAAACATCTGAATTTCCTAATGAAAGTACGAACTAAATTACAGTTACTGTTTAGATTTTTATAAGCTAAAATCTAACATTTCAAAGTTTCAACACTACGGTAGTCCATAAACTGTGTATAGCAAAGAAACTAAAATCATTAACTCTCTTTTTTTTGGAGAAAATGTACCATGGCAAAATAAAAATGATGTATTCAAGAAAATAAGTCTTATTACATTATAAAAGTCTTATTACATTTTAAATAAACTTGAATCAGTTGTAAGATACGATTAAGGTTTTTATCAGTTGTGCTCCTTCGAGATATTCAATATCAATTATGCTCCTCCCTTTTTGGGAATATTAGTTGTGCTCCTAAATTCTTGTTGTTCCATTACTTGTCTCCCTCCGTTACTTTAACCGTCAATGAGTTGAACTTAACAATTATTTTTTCAAACCATGGTCAAGTTAAGAGGGGTATAACCATCCAAAAACTCCTTTCACCCATCCTCCTCCTCTGTCTGCATCGAGAGCCCTCTCTTGCTCTCTAGTAGGAAGTGGGGAATGGTAGGAGAGAGACGTTGGTCGACGCAAGCTCTCTAAGAGGATGGCGATGGACTTTGTGATGGGGAGAGCGGCAACAACAGTGGCAAAGAACGGGGCGACACTGTCGGAGAGGGTGAAGCTCCTGTTAGGCAGAGGTAGTGTGGGCTAGAAACAAGGGTGAAGGGGGAGGATATGGGCGGAGGGAGAGGAGCAGAGTAGAGGATCTGGATGGAGAAGGGAGAGTAGGGCGGAGTGGGAGGAGCTGGACAAAGGGAGAAGGGAGAGTAGGGCGGAGTGGGAGGACCTGGGCAGAGGGGGAGGACCGAGCGAAGGGGGAGGAGTGGGGGAGGACTAGAAGGAGTCGGGCGGAGGGAGAGGAGCTGGGCGAAGGAGCTGTGCACAGAAGGAGGAGCTGGGCAGAGGGGGAGAAGTTGTGAGGAGGGGGAGGAGCCGGGCGAAGGAGCTGGGCAGAGGGGATGAGCAGGGGCAGAGGGGAGGAACGACGATGGAGGGGGGAGGAGCTGGGCGGAGGAAGAGGGGCGAAGGGGCAGGACTGGGGCAGAGGGGGAGGATTGGGGCTGGAGCAGGAGGAGCCGGGCAGAGGGAGAGGGGCTGGGCGGAGGATCTGTGCAGAGGCCAGAGAAGGTGGAGCTGGGCGAAGGGGGAGTAGCTAGGCGGAGGAGTTGGGCGAAAGAGAGGAGCAGGTGTCGGGCAAAGGGAGAGGAGTGTGACGGAGGAGCTGGGTGAAGGGAAGGAACACCGACAGAGGGGGAGGAGCTGGACGAAGGGGGAGGAAGAGAAGGGGGGAGAAGAGGAAGAAACCATGGAGGAGAAAGACTGACTTTTCAGCCCTTTTTTTAAAATTTAACTTATGTTGTGTCCCCAAAGTTAACATCCGTTTGCATTGGGGATGGATGGCAACTAACTCGAGGAGCACAAGTGATATAACATCAAGAAGTCGGAGGCACAAGTGATATTTTGAAAAAGGAAGGAGCATAACTGATATTGCAATATCTCGAAGGGTCACAACTGATAAAGACCCTACAATTAATATTGCAATACAATGTGGCCTTAGAGAGGGACTTCTAGCGGCAGAATGAGGGAGTTGTGAGCGAAGGGGTTGACAGGTGGCAGATTTGAGATAGTTGTACCCAGCATTACATTTTTTCCGTCAATATAATCCATCTTATCGTTGGGTTCAACCACCCCTTCTTTCCAACCTCCAGAGAAGTTCAACTAACCAAAGAAAGCGATGACAATCTAACTAGCTCCAAAGATCCTAGACTCTACTTGGTTTGAAGGTTAATGAATGAACCAATCAGTTGTAGGATTACTCTGCTACTTAACAGACTGATTACTATGAAGCATTGCATAACATTAAATCCATCTCTTTATGAATTACATGAAAATCAATATTGATGATTAGTGATTTCTGAAGAATTACATGAATACGAAGGACAATATAATGCATTAGATTTATGTTTTTCTTTAAATTTTTCCTACTTTATGTTTTTTTATAATTTCGCAATCGTAGTTGAACTTTGAACAATCAAGGTAGTAGTTTATACTTTGTATTGCACTTTAGGACAACATGTTGTAATAGTTTGTATTGTTGTAATCTATTCCGGTATAATTTGCATTACTTTAGTTTTTCTTTCTAAAAAGTTGGGAGGAGGGGGAGGAACCGGGAGAAGGAGCTGGGTGGAGGGGAGGAGCAGGGGCGGAGGGGAGGAACTACGAAGGAGAGGGAGGAGCTGGGCAGAGGGAGGGGAGTGAAGGGGTAGGACCGGGGCTGAGGGGGAGGATCGGGTCCGGAGCGGGAGGAGTCAAGCAGAGGGAGAGGGGCTGGACGGAGGAGTTGTGCGGAGGTTGGAGAGGGTGGAGCTGGGCGGAGGGGGAGGAGCTGGGCGGAGGAGTTGGGCGAAGGGGAGGAGCAGGAGTCGGACAAAGGGACAGGAGTGTGACGAAAGAGCTAGACGAAGGGAAGGAACGACGGCGGAGGGGGAGGAGCTGGACAGAGGGGGAGGAAGAGAAGGGGGAGAAGAGGAAGAAACCAGGGAGGAGGAAGACTATGACTTTTCAGTCCTCTTTTAAAATTTAATTTATTTTGTATCATCGAAATTAACATCTGTTTGCATTGGGGATAGATGGCAACTAACTCGAGGAGCACAAGTGATGTAACATCAAGAAGTCGAAGGCACAAGTGATATTTTGAAAAAGGAAGGAGTATAACTGATATTGCAATATCTCGAAGGGTCACAACTGATAAAGACCCTACAATTAATATTGCAATACAGTGTGGCCTTAGGGAGGGACTTATAGCGGCAAAATGAGGGAGTTGTGAGAAAAGGGGTTGACAGGTAACAGATTTGAGATAGTTGTACCCAGTATTACATTTTTTCCGTCAATATAATCCATCTTATCATTGGGTTCAACCACCCCTTCTTTCCAACCTCCAGAGAAGTTCAACCAACCAAAGAAAGTGATGACAATCTAACTAGCTCCAAAGATCCTAGACTCTACTTGGTTTGAAGGTTAATGAATGAACCAATCAGTTTGTAGGATTACTCTGCTACTTAACATACTGATTAATATGAAGCATTGCATAACATTAAATCCATCTCTTTATGAATTACATGAAATTCAATATTGATGATTAGTGATTTCTGAAGAATTACATGAATACGAAGGACAATATAATGAATTAGATTTATGCTTTTCTTTAACTTTTTTCCTACTTCACGTTTTCTTTTATAATTTCGCAATCATAGTTGAACTTTGAACAATCAAGGTAGCCGTTTATACTTTGTATTACACTTTAGGACAATATATTGTAATAGTTTGTATTGTTGTAATTTATTCCGGTATACTTTGCATTACTTTAGTCTTTCTTTCTAAAAAATTGAGAATTACGTCTCGACTGCTTTGAGGCTTGCGTCTCACCTCACATTTCGAGAACCTCTGACAACTTCACACTTTTTTAAACCTTGTGTGTGATCAGTGCCAATCTTTTAATACTAGAGATACAACCGACAAACCATGTTTTAAATATAAACACACTATCATCATAAGATTCTGTTTGGATGCTAGACATTGTACTTTATTATCCCTTGATAAATAACATTTTAGCAACATAAATTCTTTTCGGATAAGTAGTTACATCATAATTAAATCATTTATTTACTTTCTAGTGTTTAGTTCTTCTTCCAGCCTCCAATTAACCAAACAAAAATGGAGGATAAGGCACCACTCATCCCTCAAATAAACCTCGCATCTCTCCCCATAATAGACTGCTTAAGTTAAAGCAAAGAAAATAGATGTGTGGTGATGTCCCAATTCGAGGCTAAACAATAATAGAGCCCCACCCACTGGCATGTGTCTGCTGTGCAGGACCCACCTTCTCCTCTCGCCTATCCATCCGTCATATAGAAGGGAGAAAGAAGAAAGCAGATATCCCTTTCTCCACTCTCTCGCTCTCCCTGCTCCTCCTCAACCACCACTCCCCCACTACTGTCCCAAAACCAAAAGAAAAAGCCTTCCTTTGATCCCCCGCGCACAAACAGGAAGAAGAGAAGAGAACGGAAATGGTGCTGCATGTGCTGCTGCTAACAAAGGCACCGATTGCGCACCTGTTGAAGCTGGCGCCCTTCCTGTGGCCTCTCAACCTCTGGCTCCCCCTCGCCCGCAACCTCACCGACGTCCTCGCCACCGTCGCCTCCACCTCCTCCCTCCTCATCCTCCGCCTTCGCCTCATCTCCACCGCACCCCGCCCCTCCCGGTGGGGCCGCGCCCTCCGACTCTTCTGGCGTGATCTCGTCCCCAACGAGGCTATGGCCGATCCCGACTACCTCCACCACCGCCGCCGCCTTCTATTCTCCTCCCTCGACGCCTCCATCATCCACGGCCTCCTCTCCCTCTCCATATGATCCGCATCTCCAGGCACGTCCTCGATTCCCCTGCCAATTGCATGTCGCAGGATTTGGGATCGGAGAATCGGGATCAAGGTTTGTGGAATGAGCGAAAGGAGAGAGATGGAGTGGTCGTTGTAGTGTTTGGGATTTCGATCTGTGCAATGGAAATATCTGCTAATATTTACTTTTCTTTCTGGAAAAAAAGGAGGGGGAAAAATTACTCGTTGGTATTTACATGCATGCACCTGCAAACATACATTGTTACCGCCATGTCCATAAATTGTCTGTATTTAAACAGGTGCATCTTCTGGAAGATTCGAAGTGAACATACAAGTGGACATGGTTTATTGTATTCAGTTCCTTCCGTGTTCAAATAGGACGCTATGATTGAATCTGATGCTTTATGTTTATGGACATTATCCAAACGTATATACTTATCTATTTTGAATAATCATCGTGTGGTCCTTCAGCTGTAGGCTTAGAAGTGAAAAGACGGTGAATGAGAAATGTCCAGATTATAAAATATGTTCGTTACGGTTACCGGAGAGAGGTTTACAAATTACGATGGGGAGCACGAGGTTTAGTTTTTAATTCGAAGAACAAAATTTTCAAACACTATATTGTGGTAGAGTTTTTTTGATAAACTATGATCCCTATTCTTTTCTTCGGCGATTTATTCGCTTGAGCCCGTTGGGATTTTTGCACCTGCACAAATATTCCTACTTTTTCCGCATTAACATGCCTGTCCCTATGTTCTTGTACTCGTGTTATTTGACCGTCTATTATCTAAAATCATTGTTAGTTCAAAATATAATCATAGTTTGTTCAAAATAATATGGGGTTAAAAAATAATTTACTAGACATTAGATCCATGATGAATCCTCCATTCATCGATCGGATTGCTCATTCTCAGCTCAATCCCATCAGTAAATCAACTTAATAAATTCCTTAAATACTCAAATAAACATTGTGTGTTGTTCAGGACTAATTACTGTATGTTAAATTTCCATTATATATATTGTACATAATGTATAAATTTTTCTTTATTTTCAATGTATAAATTCTTCTTTATTTTCGGCTTATTAAAATTTCCAAAAAATAGTTCGATGTGTACATATGTTTTATTATCTCTTAAATTAAAAATCTAAAAAATATTAAAACAACAAAAGTTGGTATTCAATGTACATTAATACCTACCAAAAATATAAGTATATATACACGAAGTCTTTCGATTTTTTTATCATTTATGAAAGTTTAGATTTCATTGAGATGAAAAAGTTTAATATTGAATACTTTTTATTTTGAGTCATTTACTATTTCCTTCTTATTTTTATTTTATTTTCTACTTTTCTAGTTTTTCTAGTGGGTCACGGGGCCGCCTCTGAGAATCCACACAACCCGACTATTCACTAACACGAGCCTCCATTGGATCTTATGATCTAACGATGCTCACTCGACTCACTTTATCTCTGCAAGCATTTGGATGATTTGATCCAACGACACCTCTCCGCACTTACTCGTCCTCTAATTGTACATTTATGGACCGAGGATCTCATGACCCAACGACCATGGGTCATTATCTACCTCCACCATTCGTTAAACAAGTAACTCTCTTGGAGTTTGAAAGTCTCTTAGAAAATCAAGAGACTTTAGCCAATCAATTGGCTAGTCTATCAGTAAAAGGTGATGAAGAAGCATTGTTTAGTGCACATAAACGATGGAAGCTGAAGGAGCTGCATCAAAAAGACTCAACTCCTCAGTGGAAGCAACATTCTTATAGGAGTTTCAAGACATGGGGAGCTTCATATGGTCGATCACAAAGGCCAAACGATTCTTTGCGGAAAAAATGGAGAATGCTTCAATTGCGAATGAAAGGGGCATTTTGCGTGAGTTGTAGAATCGAGAAAAAGACAACACAGAGCAATGCTGCAGTGACAAACTATCACATAAAAGATCTTAGTGAAGAAGATTGGGATGAGGAAGCATATACAATAACCATGTTGTACA
This sequence comes from Ottelia alismoides, assembly GCA_037367405.1. Classification (NCBI taxonomy): domain Eukaryota; kingdom Viridiplantae; phylum Streptophyta; class Magnoliopsida; order Alismatales; family Hydrocharitaceae; genus Ottelia; species Ottelia alismoides. The sequence continues at coordinate 46,778 of JAZKJV010011602.1, forward strand.
ATGATTTATTAGAAGATAATTGGGATAGGGAGGCTTCTATGGCAATCGAGAAAGAAGATGAATCCGTTTTTGTTGAAGCATCCTTTTGGTGGTTACCTAGGGAGATTGAACTTTCCAATTACGAGGAATTTGGAAAATCTGTTAGAAGAAAATGAAGGGGCAGCTTCAACCCACAGAAGATGTCCCTAAAGGAAAAGACAAAGAGGTGCTTAAGACCGTTGCGAAGACAATTAGTACTCAAGAAATGGACTTCATGAAGTAAATCTAGAAGAGTCTCAGCCTCTTCAAAATAAGATCAATGAAAAATTCAAGAATGCCACTTCTAGGATCTACCAAACTACATAAACCAAATCCCAAGTTTGTTGATACTATAGATATTGAAGATGAAGGGTTGCAGGAACCTATTACAAAGTGGAGTAATGCAATGGAAAAAGAAATAGAGGCATTGCATAATCAAACATGTGATCTTTCTCTTAAACCAGGTAACATAAAGCCTATATCTTACAAGTTGGGATGAGCATCGAGCCGGGTCGGGTCGGACCCAACCTAGCCCAGCATGAGCCCGGTTCCAATTTTCGGGCTTGTGAGCCGGGCCGAAGCTCGTTGAATTTTAAAAATTGTAGCCCAACCTTGAGCCCGGCCCACTAGTACATGGATCGAGCCAGGTCGGGTGGGCCTTCTATATTAAAAAAATTAAACGTGAATACAATACACATTTAATATGCAAATAGACATATTGAATACGTACTTCTTCAAAACATGAACATAGTTGATGTATAAATAGCATATAATGATGGTAATTTAAAAAAGAAGATGCACTGTATTATTAAAAATCAGAAATTACATATGGAAAAAATCACGGGCATATATATGGGTCTACACTCGTGCCTATACTTAGGCTAGCTCGTGGGCTTCGAGCACGGGCCCAAGCTTGCTCGAACCCGGCCCGAAAACTGGATCAGGCCAAAAATCAAGCCCAAGCTTGCCCATTTATCGTTCGAGCTCGGACCGGGCATGGGCTTTGTCTGGTCGGGCATCGGGCTGGGTCGGGTCGACCCAGGATGCTCCATCCCTACTTACAAGTTGGCTATCAAATGAAGACCACATCCAGATGGATATACCAAAAAGTTATGAAGCTCAAGAGTTCTCTAAACAATATAGTGAGGATCATGATGAAATATTCAGCCTGGTTGTGAAGATAAGTGCATTAAATCTTATGCTAGCCTCAATAGCTAGTAAAGCAAGGAAGGTGCATCAAATGAAAGAGAACAATGTTTTTCTTCATGGAGAACTTGATAGAGCTAATGCAGAAGATTCAAAGATGAGAAGAACGGAGGGTATGTTTGCAAATTGAAAAAGACATCATATGCTTTGAAGCAAGCTTTGGATTTGACCTAGCATGCATATGAAAAGTCGATGCTTGAGAAGCTATTGTTGGCTTCCTTGAGAAGCCATCTCCAAAGTTGGCTTCTTTAAGAAGCCATCATTTGTTCTAGTGTACTCCATTGGCCTCTATAAATATGATCCATGAGGTTGGAGTGTAATCAACCCAAGAGAAGGAACCAAGAGAAGAATCAAGAGAGTTAAAGAGCCACCAAGTATATTGGAGAGGAAACTATAGAGAGCTTGAGTGTTGTATAGTTAAAGAGTCTAAGTGAGTGAGTGAATGTGAAGTTGTGTATACTTTGGATGTCGTATTGTTAACCTATATTATTAGTGAGTCATTATATTGTCCTTGCAGTCGGATTCCAACTCAAAGTGCCATCGGACGGCACCGCCTCCCAAGCCTTGTCGTAACACAACCGCCCTTTTTGGGTTGTGGGCTGCCGTTGCAGGAGGTCGCCATCCGCCGTGGTGCCCCTTCCACTACCACCAATTATGCAGGATCCCATCGTCACAGCGGCACATTTCTTGGACTAGAGTCATATTTCCAACCAACGACGTCTGTACATAGGAATTGAAGATTTCTTTCGGTGAATATTTAATCTTTCCAACTGGTGACAGATCCCTCTTTATTCTTTTCAAAGGTGAATGTTTCTTTCGGTTTGCAAAGGAATCGAAGACTGGGGACAGTACATGTGTTCAGATATCTATATTCCTAGCGGAAGATCCCAAAGCACTTCCCTGTAATAACATTAGATCATGATTTTAATGTTGGCACACGTTGATGTATTGCCTTCTGTTGTTCATCCAGTATATTAATCCAGTTTGCGATCACCAAACTCTCAAAATGGACCATTGTAAATGATGTTGTTGCGGGTGGGTTGCTGCTACTGATCCTGCTGCAGCTCGTGATTCCTAGTAATTAGTCGGTGGAGTTATCGACAGATAGGTATGGGGGATGGGCGCGGTGGTGGCAGAGACGGTCGCAAAATCGTCGACGTTGAAGGCGGAGATCGTGGGCCAGGATCGGGAGAAGAACAATCTGCTGTAATTTGGGAACGACGGCGACCACAGCTTCGATCTGGAGGATCTGCTTCCTGCAACCGGCTTTATCGAGCAAGAAGGTGAGGTCAATGGTAGAATTGCCGGGAGCATCAGTGAGGCCAAGAAAGACAATAAGGTTACTGATCTCGAGCACGGGAAAAGGAAGTTGATGGAAGAGGAAAGTGGAGAGGAGAGTCAATAGTGTAAGATTTAGATGTTGGCATGATTTAGGTGATAATTACGAAAAATACGTGGATTCATGGTATATAAATTTCCCTTTAAAAAATTTATATCACTTGTTCCTTTATTAACTTTTGTAATATCGGTTAGGGATAATTACACCCATAACCCTGAGTAATTCCTCAATCTCAATCATAACCCTGCATAATCGTGAATTACGCTCATGACCCTGAATAAGTGTGCCGTCTTACATCTATACCCTTCCGTTACTTTCTTCATTAACTTCCACATGATTGAGTTAATGTAACCAATGAAAGATCTAACGGTTGTGATTAATCTAAAAAAATCCCAGCAGAGAGTCAGCATACGTGGCATGATGTCTTGTTGCGGTTTTGCAAAGTGAGGGGGAACGGGAGTCGACCGAGGTGGGTGGTTGCAAGCGGGCTTACAGAGTTGCAGGGGGCGGTTGCAGAGTTGGTGGGGGGGGGGGGGGGGGGGGGAGGAGGAGCAAGAGCTGGGCGAGGGGGTCGGGTGGGGTGGGGGGTTTCTTCTTCCTGGAGTTGCTTGGGGGCGGGCGTGGGGGAGGGGGGTGGGTTCGCGCAGCGGGGATGGGGAAGGGGTGGGTTCGGGCATGGGGGGTGGGGTGGGGGGTGTTCTTCTAGGAGATGCTCGGGATTTTGGGGGTGGGGGTTGGGATGGTGGTCCTCCAGGAGCTGCTCGGGGCGGACATTGGGAGGCGGCCGGCGGGGGTGGGAGAGGGTGGTCTTCCACGAGCTACTCGGGGGGGGGGGGGGGGGGGGGATTCCAGGAGCTGCTCGAGCGGGCATGGGGAGGCCGCCGGCATGGGGAAGGGGTGGGTGGGTTCGAGCATGGGGAGGTGGACGGGGACGGGGGAGGGGGTGGCGGGGGAGGTTCTTCTTCCTGAAGCTGCTTGGGGGCGGGCGGTGGGTTCGGGCGTCAGGGTCTTCTTCCACGAGCTGCTGGGGGTGGCGGGGTTGGACCAGGGGATGCGGCGACGGGAAGGGGGGTGTGGGGGTTGGTTCTGGAGGAGCTCAGGGGCAGGGTGCTTCGAGCAGTTCTGGCGGGGGGTTGCTCTGCTCGAGCGGAGGCACTGCTTGGGCGGGGCTCTCCATTAGGTGGAACTCGACGCTGCGGGAAAGGGAGGGGAGGAGATCCACGTATGGAAGGGGCCTGGAGGAAGGGGAGGGAGCATCAATTTGTAAATATAAAATATTTTGAAGGGCAAATTTGTCCACAATTACATTTTTCCGTTGAAGTTAACGGAGATTGGAAATGGCACTTGACACAGGGTTATGCCATGTAAAGGTTAAGCATTACTCGGGGTTTCTCGTGTAATTCGCGATTATGCAGGGTTATGATTGAGATTGAGGAATTACTCAGGGTTATGGGTGTAATTATCCCTATCGGTTAAATATCTTTTCCTTTTTTGTTATATCAATTGAGCCTTTACTTCTTACAAATTTCTCAATTCTACCCTTCCATTAAGGTAAAGCAGGGGCATAGTTAATATTACAAAAGGAAAGAACGGTAAATTTTATAAGAAGTTACTGAACTGATATTACAAAAATGAACGAATATAAATGATATTGCATAAGTTAAGAAGAGCAGAAGTGATAAAAAAAATCTTTTTTTTTGATATAGTAAATCGACGGGGAGTCTTCGATCACTTGATTGAGTCTATGATGATCCTCTTCAAAGATGATTTGATTAACTCAAGGATTGTCAAGTTAGTAGAGCCAAGTAATGGTAAGAATTAAGCGGTAAGATGAAGTTATTATCCATCGGTGTTGATGTAATCATAAATTGTGAAGGAGTTAAAATGTAAGTAGAAAAATCCCCTGAATCGATTGAATCATACATTAATTGCGACGGAAACGAATATTGATCAACTATATTAATTTTGAGTTGATGTTTTTTTTAAGATCTGATAACACCCTCCAAAAGTATATCATTCTAAGGTGAGATCTTGTACAGGAAGCGAATTCTTTGTTGCAGCCTATTCTACAATTGAATCGCATGTGTTCTCTTCTTTTGCAAAATCGATTCCAAAAATCTAACAATATGGACTGAATATATAATTAATGTTTCACATATATACTAAATTTCGCTAAGATCCAGTGTTTTAGCTAAGTTGTATTAACTATCAATAAAAATTTCAATATTTAAAAAATTTAAAACCCGACGAAAAGGAAGCGAACCTTTGACCGTTAAGATGAAATAACTTTAAGAAATAGATTTTGACAAAGCTTATTAGGTATATAGAATAGAATATTAATCATAAATTCAATTTATACTGTTGAATTTTTGGAATTGATTCCTCGAAAAATATACCACAATAGACTATGACTTTGTAGTAGAATAGTCTATGGCAGAGTATCCACGCCCTTTCGTCTTTTGTTTCCATACTTGACATTTTTTCCCTCTTAGTCTTAGCAACCACATATCTTTTTATCACCATGGGACACTACGTTGTAATAGTCAGAAATATAAGCTGACGCCCAAAAGTTTTAAACAATCGTGATCAAATGGCACAATTTTATTATAGCACTTTGTCTTTTAAAACTTGTATAAAAAATTACAGGGATATTTACATCCATAACTCTGAGTAATTTCATAACTAACCTAGAAACCTTCGATGATCACAAATTACATACAAGACCTTAAGTAATGCTTAACTCTTACATCCATAACCCTGTGTTAACTTTCATCGGATTTCCCGTTAATTATAACAATATCCGTCAACCATTTTATATTTTATACCCATTAACTTTCAATTATTTACAAAAAAGGCCACCCCCTTCATCCTCCGAGCAACACCCCTCTCGTCCGACAACTTCCTCCTCCCCTTCATCCTCCAAGAAACACCCACCTCCGCCGACCACCTTCTTCGACCTCCCGTCGACCACTTTCTGGAATCTCCGGTGGAAGCCTCTCCTGCCACCCCTCCCTGCCGACAACCCCCCACCCAAAACCTTGCGCGCAAGCCTCAGTCAGATATAAGCCCCCAGCTCCAGGTCGAGCTTATGACTCCCCTCCTACCCTAGGTCGGAGCTCCCACTCCCCGCCAGCCTGCAATCCCCAGGTCGAAGAGCACCCCTGCACGCAATCCACAGATCGAATCGAAGCCTGCACTTGCAAGCCCTCCCCCACCCCGTCGCACTGTCTTCGAAGCCTCCTCGTCCCCTGCACCTATAAGCCCGCCCCCATCCCCCAGCGCCCCCGCACCTATAAGCCCGCCCCTCTCCCCCCGCGTCGCTCGAAGCCTCCAAGCTCACCTGGATGACACCCCCCCCATGCGTGCATGCAAGCCCGCCCCTCCCTGCGACACACTACCTCCTGTTTGGAAGCCCCTCCTCCCCCTTGCATCGGCACCTTCGTCAATGCATCCAATCTTGCCTGGAAAACTCACCCCCACCGGCTGCCACACCGTATCAGCCTCTCCCTGCAAGAGCTGTCCTCCCCAATCTGTCCTGAAAGCCTAGCAACATGCATGTTCTTTCTTTTTTTTCTTGTTAACTTTTGATTAATCCTAGCCATTAGATCGTATATCGATTTTAGATTAACTCACTCATATGGTTGAGTTAATGAAGAAAACTAACAAAAGATTATGGGTGTAAAACGGAATATGTATTCTAGATTGTGAGTGTAATTCGTGGTTATAAAAGATTTCTTAAGTAATTACGAAATTACTCAAAATTACGAATGTAAATATCCCAACATTATAGCGAAGTTAGATTTCTTACCACTTTCGACACGCCACAAGTGTCGTCCCTGACATTTCATGGGCCCTAGGCAAAAGAGAAGAAAAGGGCCCCTCTAAAACTATTTTACTTTTCAAATTTGTAAATTTCTTATAAATAAAGTTCTTTAAATTTTACAAAGAGTTATTTATGTTTATGATCAACGAGCATCAACAATAATGGATTAAAATTATAAAAAATAACTTCCAGAAATAGACATCTATGGATATAATGCAACTCGATGAACGTAAATACAAACAAAAGCTATGGACAATATCTAGCTAAAAAATGTATGGCATGTGTTTCTTTAAGTTAGGATTTTTGAGAAAGTTCAAGCACAGATGGATATATATATATATATATATATATATATGAGGATAAGGAGTATGCACCTAGGTGCATGTAATTCTACATGCACCCGGGCTTATAACTCCCACATTTTTTCACTTTTCGAAAAATACCGCCATGTAAATTCATCTATATATCCCCCCTAAATGTCATTCCAATTTCATCAGAAACAGAGACCCCTACGTCCTCCATCCAGAACAGGTCGATTACAACAATTCTAAGACCGTTAAAATGATGTGTTCTAGATGGAGGATGTAGGGGTCTCTGTTTCTGATGAAATTGGAATGGCATACAGGAGGGATATATAGATGAATATACATGGTGGTATTTTTCGGAAAAGTAAAAAATGTGGGAGTTATAAGTCCGGGTGCATGTAGAATTAATTGCACCTGGGTGCATACTCCCTATCCTATATATATATATATATATATATATATTGACTACAATAACAGATGGATATAGAAATAGTCATATCTGATCCGTATCCGATCTGTTTTCATCCCTAATATTTAAAATAAAAATAATAAAAGCTAACTATATATAGCCAATTTAAAGATGGACCCCCAAAATTGCGGGGTCGTGGGCCATTGCACCCCGAGACAAGGCTCAGGGACGGCCCTGGCCACAACATGCCTTCTCTCGCACTCTTCTCGCTAATTTATGGATCACCAGTAGAAACCATCAAATTCTAATTTTCTGACAACAAATCACGTAAAGAGGTAGAATAAATCCGCCCAAACGAACCTCAGTTTTCAAGAAATGGCACTTATTTAATTATGACTATGATAGTAAGTTGACAGTTCAGAGGAAAGGTAATTTTTAAATTTACTTTGACCCTTTAACATCCTTTCCCTTTCAACCCGCGTCACAATTTTGACATTGACCACAAAGAACATTTTAAAATTGCAGAAACACCCTCCGACCAGTTAAAAATAAATAAAATTCCTCACCTCACCCCGCACGCCTCCAGAGCCACACCTAACACATCCACACGGAAGCGCCCTCAGTCCAATTCAGCCGTATCGAATTCACACCACCGCTATATCAAATTCCTGCAAAGATCCATATGCGACTACCAATGGATGAGTGGGTCCAAATTCTCGCCGTCGCTCTACCCGTCTGCCTCCTCGTCGCTGCCGCTGTCGTCGCGTTCTTTCTTTTCATCAGAAAGCGGCGCCACCGGCCGGAGGCCATCGGCATCCCCTCCCTGCAGGACGGCATCGCGAAACTACGCGACATGTATTCGCCGTCCTGCGTCCGTCCCAGCCTCCGCTTCCACAGCCTCGACCACCGGCTACCTAGCGATGCGATCCGAAGACCGCACCAGGAACAGCCGGTGTTTTATTGGGAAGATCACCCGGCCCTCGTAGTCGAAGCTGCCGAAGGAGGGTGGTCGAAATTCGCGTTTGCCTCAGCCTCGTGGCCGCCGCCAGAGAAGGAGAAGCGGCGGCCCGAGGCCGAGATCGGATGGGAAAGGCCGCGGGGATCTTCGGAATTCATGCAGGCTGTGAGGCTTAATTCTGTTCGAAATAAGCACACACACAGTCATCATAACAAGAGTTCTGTCTATCAAGCTGAAAGAGTCGAGTCAAATCCAGATATGAATATGATCGAATCCAATTTGAGCCGAATTCAACCTTCAAATGAACCGGCTCAGATCAATGCAACGGTGGCGGTGGACGGCAAGGCGGGACGGAAATTTTCTTATCTCATGATGGACCTGCCGCTCCCTGGGCCAGTGACGGAAAGTACATCGTTCCCACGAGAAGCATATTTTGAAGTCACAGTTCTCTACATCGAGTCGCGGCGAAAGCGGGCGCGGTCGAGGAGGCGCGCGGTGGACCGGCTGAAGCTTATGTTTCCTGGAAACAGAGGCGACGATTTCCCCGACCCGTCGATCGATGTCGCGGTCTCTGGAGACGCGGCGGCGGATGAGGCGGAGGGGACGGTGGCGTTGGGATTGAGCAGAGGAGGATGCGAGGATAACAACGGCGTTCCGGGGACTTATTCCGGTTCAATTGGCTTCTTCTCAGATGGCTCGGTTTTCCTTGATGGTATGCTTAATACTTTAATTTAATCGAAATTTATTATTTATCGGTTATTCTCTTTGGACAAGAAGTGCCAAATTATACGTTTTTTGTTGCCACACGTAACCAAGTTTTCGTTGACCATCTTAACTTGATCATGGTTTGGTTGGGGTTCGGGCATGTGGTTTTGCTAAATTTGATATCATAGGGGGAGTGGGGTCTCTGTTGTACTGCTTTAAAGCAACACAGCCGCTCGATCACAAGCTCGATCACAAGCTCGAGCTTGATCTAGCGATTGTGATGCGTTACAGCACTGCAACACCACAGCGGACAATCCAAATGCTCGTAATGGACCGGACTAAGTACACAATGCCATCTAAGAATCGGTGTATTTGCTTTACTTGTGGATCATCCCTATCACACATAATTGATCTTAGTTGTCAAGTTTTAAATAACTATTCATGAATTAGATCCAATATTATAATGTACCGAAGTATGAATTATTGTTAAAAACAACTTGATTTGGAATGTATATACAGGTTCCAAACTGATCCCCGAGTCAAGTAAGTTTCACTGGGGCATCGCGAACAAAGTGATCGGGTGCGGGTTCAACCCGAAGAAGAAGAAAGTGATCTTCACTCTGGATTCTGAGCTCGTCCAAGCCGCCCATTGCAGCTCGGTCGCCTTCACCTGCCCCCTCTTCCCGACCCTTGCCTCTAACATCGACATCATGGTGCTTATCAACTTAGGCCAGAAGCCGTTTGCATACAAGCCAGCGAATGCCTGGCGTTCGCCAAACCCTTGCCTCGTCCTCGGTGATGTTAGCATCACCGGGGACGAAGAAAGCGAAAACGATTTCAGTCAAGAGCTGTTCTCTATCGGGAAAGCAGATCCAAGATGGCGCGAGAAGGTAAATACCAAAAAACATATGATCAATGGTATTGCTAACGGTGAAAATCATGATAGAGAAGGCAGCAGCCATAGCATGACGACGAGGCGGTTGCGCGATTCCGACAGTGTGGTCATAGACGTCGATGCGGAATCCGATCTCTTTGAGATTGAGTTCAGAAACTGAGAAAAGAAGATTAGGAACTGGCAAGGGGACCGGGAATTATGTTTTTGGAGTATTAGTGTTACATGAAACAAAGTTTACAAAGATTTTTACTTTTTTTTGTAGTATGCCATATGAATAAAATGTATATAATTGATTGATTTATTTATATATAGAGAAGAGGGAGTGCCATTTGTTTGCCAATGGATTCTATCAAAACTGTGATAATGTCTGCAGTAGTAATAGATATGGTTTGAATTCTACATAGTCCTGTTACTCCATGCTAACAAAGTTGAGCGAAATCCGGATCTGCAATTCTTCGTGAGACAAAATTCAATCACGTGAAACTCACAACAGTTATAATATTTCACGATTATCGAACAAAAAACAAAATGGTGCGAATGGCAGAAGTTGTCCCAAAAGATGCTTTTATTTTAGACTTTTAGTTGATCGCGCGAAACTGACCTTTTTAGTTGTTCTCACTTTAGTAAATAACTTTACATCATTATTATTATAAGCATTAACTAACTTTCATGTATCGATTCCACCCAATTACATACATGTGATTTACCAAGGGTTTTAGCTAAAATAAAAGAATAAAGATGTTGAATCATGGATTCATCATTTTAGCTCCCCTTATCTTGCTCATATTAAGAGATCAAGGTCCCCCAGTCCACCACCTCGACCTCCATCCCTGATCATTCCACCCAATTTTTGCGTAACCTAATGGTCAAAGATGATCGTATTTGAGCCCTGAGCTATTTGGTGCAGGTCTCAGCCTAGGAGGAAAGCGTTTCGAAACGAATCAGCTCTATTATTTATCTCCAGGCATACCAAGCGTTCTCGAGCTCCAGATCTTGTGTTAGCAAGAACCGGACTGATCTAAGGGCAATAACAGATTCGGATGACCTCTAGGAAATCACCGAGCAATCTTCAAGCTCAATCCACCGACGAAGTTGTGAGAATCAACTGAGAGAAGGAGGCCACTCACCAAGTTCGTCCATGTTCTTCGTCATGATCAAGGACCGTCCGATCAAGAATGACACTCCAGTTTTGATCAGAGCCGACCGATCTCACCTCAGCCAGCCATTGATCTGGCCCCAAGATTTAATCAGAGGCATACATGTATGTGTATATGTTATGATGATAATTGTTGGTTGATATGCATGTGAAGTATATATTATGTATGTGAATCACATTTGGTCTACTATGTGTTTGTTAGATTGGTCCAGTAAGTAGATTATAATTCAGGGTATTACCCGAATCGCACAAAACTTCATTCACACATGTGTGTCCTCCACGTTAGGTTAAGTGAGGCCCTGCACAACGGAAATATGTGCAACACATTTTAGGCATTGATGCCCATATCATTTGTTATATATATATATGTATATATATAATATTTTTCACAACTGTCAGGATCTTAGCTTTATAAACTAAGAAATGCTCCTTATGGTACGGTGCAACTCTTGATGTCTGTTTTGCAACTACATGGGTAGGGATATGATAGGTTAGGACAATATACTGAATTGGCTCATCGAAATAAAATTTTCCTCGGTGTTGTTAAATTCGAGCGGTGTTGCGCGTTCGCATTGTTCAATATTTTATAAAATTCCTAAGATAATTAAACAACCTAAAAAATACAATAAGAAAGAGAAAATAAATTGCAAACACTCGATCATAGGTAAACATGTATGTATGTATGTATGTATGTATGTGCTATGCATGTAAGTGTACAAGGTATATATGAGTATGCATATGAGTACAAATGTGGGCATGATAAGTAGAAGGCTAGGTAAGTGGGTATCAATCATTTTTTATATATGGGCATGCATATGGTAAGAGGCTATATTTATGGGAATCCATGGTAGAATGTGGACAACCAATTATGATTTGAGGAATTTGGCTGGGTTTGTTAATATTGAGTATGTATGGAGTTAAGCGTGTAGGAGGTATTTGTGCATGCATTTATGCAAGAGTGTGAGGAAGATGGGTATGCATATGAGTGTGTCGTAAATAATGGATGATGTAATCATGATCACATCTTAGATAAACAAAATCTTTTTATCTTAAGTGGATGCTAAGATAAAGTCTTTTTATCTTAAGATAAATCACTACAAAAAATTGAGCTATAATGATGGTTTTGAAAAAATCCGTCTCTAAATTAGCCGTTGTTAAATATATAATGACAATATTATTCGTTGCGAAATGAGTTTTCGTACTCAAAATTAGCAACGAATATCATATATGTCGTTATATCATTAGCAACGGTCCACGTAGCGATGCTTATTCGTTGCTATTTTTCAAAATTTTAATTAATCGTCGCTAAATTTTGAACTAAAAAAATAGCGTCGATTAGTTGAAATTTTAAAAAATAGCAACAAATAAGCGTCGCTATGTGGACCGTTGCTAATTAATATAATGACATATATGATATTCGTTGCTAATTTTGAATACGAAAACTCATTTCGCAACGAATAATATCGTCATTATATATTTAACAACGGTTAATTTAGTGACGGATTTTTTCAAAACCGTCACTATAGCTCAATTTTGTTGTAGTGAATAGATGCTTTCTTGCAACCAATTGAAAGCGAGGAGCAAATCCCATTATTTTCTCGAGTAAAGAAATCCTTCAACCATCATTCAAATAAAATTATCATTTCCTTACATGCGGTTTTGTGCGGGGACCCGACTTTCCCGCTGTCTTTTTTTGAGTAAAATTATATTTTTCACTCAAAGATATCTCACTTTATTCTGAGTGGTTTGTCTTAACAATAAAAGGAGAAAAGAATATGATGAATCCGCTAAAAACGAAGGATACATAAGGTGGATTTCCTCGAACTTGTCCTTTTGTTTATTAACCATTTTTTGATGGGTGGAAATATACATCAGATGTCAACTTATATCAGAAGAAATGTCCCCCCTCATATTCTTACAGATAGGGAAAACTGCCAGCAATTAATCAGCAGTGAATACAGCAACTACAAGAGTACGGGGACGGTTGCAAATCATCCTGATCTCCCATTAATATCAATAAATAAACTGGAATGGCACGCCCATACCATGCAGGCATTGCAACTTTGGTCAATTCCATGTAACTTTCATCCAGAGGCCAAATAGAGGGAGACAGAAAACTAGCGTATATTAACATATCAAATCTTCTGTGACAGCAAAATGGATATGGCGATAGTTATCCTATGACATCGTTGCTATATCTACCGATATCGAATATATAAAAACTAATATTAATAATTGAAAAATCTACACTTTGAATTTTGAAATTCAAAGTATAAACCCTCTTTCACCACCAGACGGGACTTGGGATTAATTAAATAACGTTCCCAAATATATTAGCCAACAAAATGTAATCATGGTGATCAATCTGATTATTATATTCATCAAAACATTCAATTCATGCTGATTAACTTTACCTTCTGTTTTGGTTTAAAATGAAATTTGATTCAATCAAAGTGACAATGTAATAGATTGGAACGGGCATTCAGTCGCCAAATGTAGGAGCCCCAGATGGTCAAAGAGAGAGAACAAAAATGTTGACGCAACCTATTAAATTAGTCAACGAGTCTAGAAGAGTAGACGAATCAAAATGGTACACTCTCTCTCATGCGAATTGGTCAAAAATATGAAGTTATACCAGCAAGAATATCTACGATGACGATTAGGATTGATAACAGTTTTTTTTATAAGCATGAAGTGTTGCTCAAGTATGAAACCGCTTGATAATAAGAACACAAAACACTGCAGATTTTCAAGCGAAACAGAGGATCCGCATATACTTGATCATATCACCGCTGCAAATTGAACTGAAGTCTTTATCAACAGAAACCATTTGAATTGGTCCTAAAGCATATACATATATATATATATATAGAGAGAGAGAGAAGAACAATATCTCACCTTACTGTAAATTAATATTTTTAGATAAAATGGCACGCGATACAGTAGTGCAAAAAGGAATCCACTAAAATGGTGTATGGCTATAGCTTAGTTTCTTGATGTATGCGATCTCCATCAGATGGGTTCGCAGATCTTCTGCACAACGGTGACAGAGCGAGACGAGTCATGACGAGAGGACAAGAGTCGTGATCTGCTGCTTGTGCTTTCTCTTTCTGGGTGTAACGGGAAGAGCTCCAGCAATGCCAGATCTCCACCACATGCTGTCTCTCTTTCAGACGCCACTCCCCAAGTCCTTCTCTTGTTCAACCTGACCTCCTCCTCACTTTCGCTGCTTCCAACCTCCTCGCACTGTTCAAATATTGTTAAGTGATTAACCTCACGTTATTAAATCATTGATATTGATATAATTAAGTTTCTGGGTTTTAATATGTAAACATGAATATGAAGTTGGTTATATGATTTTATTAGTACCTAATCAAGGACCCTTGCATGCGTATTGTTATGCAGCCATGCACGTTCATGAGCAACGTATACGTACGTACATACCATGGAATGGTGAGACCCAGGAGGAGAGAAGCTGGTACTGGTGCTCTGGGGAGGGAGAGTGGCGACAGCGGCGGCTGCTGAACGTTTGCGCTTCTGCCTCTCACGTGCCTTGTGGTTCTGGAACCAGTAGAAGACGTTCTTTCCCTCTATACTACCGTACCTTCGCAGTTCCGCCGCGATCTCCTCGATGTGCTTTGCGCTCGGAGTCCGGAGCCCTCGACCGTATAGACTCTCCAGGATCCTTATTTGCTCATCTGTCGGATTCCATCGTGTTCCACCGCACTGCAGATGTGATGCCAATTGATCAAATACATTCATAAATGAACGTACCGTTAATTTTACATTGGGCGGTTTTCAAAATGCTTGGATTTCTCAGCCTAACAATTTTCAGGTTTTTCATTCAAGATGGAATCATGCATGGTTCACTAGATCATACACTTTAACCCACTTGACGATCTTCAATGTTTAAAAATTGTAGTAGGGTACTGCACGGGAGCATCAGAATCCAAATTATGTAATAAATTCTAATGAGCATGCAAGTAAGTAATACCTGATGAGCCGTGGGTTTAAACAGGGTGTCGTATCCAACCCTCTGGCAAGCGTGGTCTATGAGGGCCTTGAGATCACGGCCAGTGATGGGGGAGGGGGCGATGGGTCGTAGGCGTTTGGGCCCGATGGACGATGTGGTGGAGAGATCCAACTTGCATGGCATTAACTTTGTCGTTGGCTGCTGCTGCTGCACCTTCATGTTGCTCGATCTTCCGGCTGGTGATGTGATAGTAATTGGTACAGCCGCACCTTAATCTGATCAGCAGTGGTTGGAACTGATAGAAATCATGCTTTGCAGAGTCGAGCCTGCGGATATATATAGAGACAGAGGAGGGATAAGATCTACGTACGTCAGTATAACGTACGTATACATAACCCGAGCGCCACTCGTGCTGTCTTGAGATTTAGCCTTCTCAAATAGGCATTATTTCGTTCTTTAAACAAAATTCGAAAATCCCCAACTGAACTTAGTCTTTTTGTACACATGAGATAGATTAACAAGCAAGGACATGATATCCAGCAAGCCAAGTTGAATTGGAGAGAGAGATAGGAAGCAAACACTTAGAAGTCCAATCAAATAGGTTGTCTTGGAGATCCCTTCCTATCCCTTTAAAAGCAAAAGCAAAAGCCAAAGCAGAAAGACGTGCTCTTCTTTAATATACGGCCCTCGATATAGAAAACACGCGTCACATATAAATCCCATGTCAGTCATTTTCCTGTAATCCTCTCTCTTTTTGTCCTATATAGAGATCCATCATCTCCTCAGTCATCACTGCTGCATTCCCCCAGTTTTAGCCCTTCAATTCAATTTTTTGCATGTTATTAAAAACGTCTGAAGAATCTGTTTATTTGTACCAGCATATTAATGCCTAAAATAACACGAGAAACCTAAACTTGCAAACATTAGCATGAAAGATATACTGCAGATTTATAACAAGTTATTGGATAAACACGCATTAGCATATGAGATTAAAAATTGGTAGAGGTCAGAAACGTGGTGTTAGAATCTTCGTCAAATTGAATCGCCGTTGGTATTATACCTTTATATATATGGCTAAGATGACTACAAATGGTTCTACTTAGATATCGAGTGGAACTGTGCAACGTTTCAAAGGAGACATGATAACCAAACTTACCTCCACCATAAGATCGCAGCAACAGTGGTGCCACTGGTGCAGAATGAAAGAAAGAGGGAGAGGGAAAGTGAAAGGGAGAGGTATGCACAAACTATTACCTGAAATGCTGTGTTGCAGCTTTCCAATTTTCCAAGAAATAGGGGGCGCATATGTGTATGTGCATGACTCTTTTGGAACATAATGATGTCAGTCATACATTGTTGCTTTCTGGGATCCTACGGGGGACACCAACATCAACAGTGCCCTTTCCGCAGGTTTTGAAATCAACTTGCTGAGGGATCTCATGCATACATGATGCACTTGGCATACCTAAATCTACTTGGCAAGTTCAAAATTTATCAGTCATCATATCAAATCCAATGAACTATTAGGCTTAGGATTGCTAGTTCAAGTTGAAAACAAGCATAGATCAGATGACAAAAATCTGGATGTCAAGCGCCACCCAGAAGAGCACTGTAAATCCTGGCACTTCAAACAATAATTACGATATGTTACTGCATGCAACATAACTTCCACCAGTATATTAAGCAAATTAAATCAAGTGATCCCACGATCAAAGTGCAATCGGGAAACAACTGCATATCAAATTACGCTCTGTTTTTATCAGGAAAACCTCATGATCGAAGTCTATGAAAAGGGAGAGGAGGCATGATTTCCAGTGTGACATGCTTGTGCTCAATTGCAGTGGTGATGTCAATGCCGAATGTCCTTTTGGGAAGCACGCAAATGGGGAGTGGGCAATGGCGTCATGTCTATGTAACCAAAAGTGGGAGCACAAGTGTGCCCTCGGAACGGAAGAAATTAAAGCTCAGATCACACTCACCACAAATCATGCAAGAAGGAGCCCTATTGCAATCCCCTTTTGGCCATCTGACCATGTTCATGTAATATGATCAGAAATGACAAATCCTCCAGTTTAAACTCTGACGATGAGATGCAGCATTGCATTGGCCGATTGTATGTTTTAAAAATAAAAGGTTTTCTTGCCTTAAGGGCCTGTTTGGTTGCTGGGTTAGACTGGGTTGGGTTGGTGTACCCCTCCTTCCAACCCCCTTCCAACACCCTCAATCCTCCTCACAGTTTACTATTCACAGGGGTACAGTTTACTATTCACAGGGGTACCCTAACCCAGTCCAACCCAGCAATCAAACTGGCCCTAAAGGTCCCTGCGGGATAGTTTCTCCGTGTATAAGAAGAGTTTACTGTAGAATAAGCATTCTTGAGTTAAAGTGGTCACATCACGACTAGGTCATTTATCCATCAAATCAACCGAACAAAAGGATGGATAAATACTCCTTGTCTCGTATCATTTCCTCTTCTAACTATTTCGTGGTCGATTTGGAAGGCTCGTTGCCAAAGAGCTCTTCAAAACATCCCTATCTCAGAGGTCTATACAGTGAGGGAAGCTTCTCAAATTTGCTCTATGCGTTTGGGCATAAATCTGCCTTTGATTGATACATTAGCTACTTCTTAAAAGGATGCATCCAAATATGTATGTTTTGTCATTTGGTGATGCTGGATGGCCTATATTGTTCATACTCAAACATGCAGGGACTTCTACTGTGGATGATGACAAAAAGGGACATTCAGGAAAAGATAAAGTGTTATAAGGTAAAGGCAATAAGACTTCTGGAAGGGAGATCGTTAGAACTATATTCTGCAGAATGGAAACCAGCTTGTGCCATGGAGTTTTGACGTGCTGCGGTATTCAAATGCCGTTTTGCTCTGAAATGTTTTCTCATTGCGAGTTATGTTTTTGCTTGATTGATTTTTCGCTACTTACTTCTCTATGGCTTTGCTGACTTGCGGCTGTGCGAGCGGTTTTTTTTGGGACTGAAGTATCCTGGCTTGTATCTAAACTAAACTTCAATGTTTTAAGCTATGGACGAATGACTTAGATCTTTTTCTAAAAAAATCATTTCTTCTTCTGTATCCCTCATCCGAATGGACCGCTATGGAAATTAGAGTATATCTGAGTGAATCTTTGATATGCTTTTCAGTCAATTGTTGATAATCAGATGGTGATGAAAGAGGTCCATAACGTTGAAATAGGATACAAGCGGGCAACAAGATGCATTGATAATCCTTTTTGAATTGCGAAGTCATTCCTTCTAAAACTACATCCATAAACTTAGGAACCATAACATTACCGCTCATGACTTTTTAAATCCTCCTTAAAAAGCTCAACAGCTTCTAGTCTAAGAATTCAACAGTATCAAAACGAAAAGGGATGAAGGCATGTTAATTCTCAATGCATGCTTTCTCATGCTTCACCACTTTTGCTGAAGTAGCTTTAAGTGCAGCATGCCTCGCTGTGAAGGTCCCACTCTTCACTCCACCGGCAGAAAAACTTCTGTCAAATCTACACAAGCATGTTTTCATCCGACCTATCTAAAAGTCAAAATATCAATAGGTATAAGTGTGGATCTTCCCTCCTACGGATTAATTAAAAAGTTCACAGACGTCTCTTTCTTAGCAGCAACACATATATGAGTACATCAAATAAAACATCTCTAACAAGATCGTGTCTATACTTAAAATCTGCAAGCTCCCTACACTGAATTATATGACCCCCAAAAGTGTAACCATTCCTTTCGACAAACTGGGCATATCTCATTAGGTGGAAATAAAGGAATCATGAAATGATATCTGAAGATACCGCGATACTCCACCGGTCACTTGTGCAGACCAAGTCCATCAACAGGAATTGGAAGGAGAAAATCTTGAGCAATATCAGCTTGAAGACATTGAAAAATTATCTTTTGTTTGATGGTCATGTCAAATTTCACCTACATGTCCTCAATTATTTTGCTAACACTAACCAAAACATTTTGGATCTTTGAAGGGACAATGTCTTTTCTAGAAGAACAAGTGAGGTCGAAATGGCGTGCCATGAAGTCAATGAGGAGAAAAATTAAAGACGTAGTCCATACAGTAAATCATGCTGGCTCGTAGGATATGATCCTGAAGCTCTCAAGACTACGCCATGCAAGCCACAAAGGCATTTGACGAAGCCTCAACGGCAAAAAGTAGTCCCAAATGGTCAAAGTCGAATGGACATTGAAGCCATCCTCCATTGGAGGTCTCCAAAAAAGGAGCTTTCACAAACAACAATGTCTTTAATAGACTCTCGTAAGCCTCTATCAAATAATATTGCTACCTCTTCCAAGTTCGTAGGTTGAGAAGTCCTCAAGCCAAATAAATTTTTGTAGAACAGATTTGACCAAGTAGGTCAAGAACTGTTGCCGGCCATTGCGGAGGTCGGCGGTTACGACGACTAGGTCTTGCGGAAGACCTAACCGTAGGGTGTTGGGAGAGGGAGGAGTTTGCAAGGGTGCTTTTTTACGCCCTGTAAATAACGACCTCCATCGAAGGGAGTCGATCATTGAACTATAACCCTTGCCAAGGGAGCCCTCTCCCATCCTCTCCATCTATCGCATTCTCTCTCGCAATCGAAGGAAAGGAGTGAAAGGTGTACCTCGACGATATCCATCAAGTTTTGCTCTACCCGTACATCACGGAGAAAAGAAACTCACTCAGTGGATCACTCAACAGAGGAAGAAGATGCATCAACATCACAACTTTAGCAACCCTCTCCAAAGTCAAACCTTCAATATTATTTTCATCCCTACTAACCATCCCTCCGAGAAACTTCACGCCTAATAAAGGCCTTGTGAAGCTTCCTACCATCACATGTTGGCCAAAAGAGTTTAGTTTTATGACTATTTAAAAATAGACCCAAGTCTGGTCACACTATTGGATAATACCCACAACCTTGACCACCTAATATGTGTCTTCAATTACTATATCATCATCAAGATACCATGCATGAAAACATAGCTTACAATTTTGTTGATAAGATCCCTCGAGCTAGGGCAAACAGGAATATTTTTATAATTATACGTGAATCTGCGAATGATTTGCCGAGATGAAAACCTTTCATCATCAAACGCGGCCTCAAAGAATCGTGCTCTTTCAAAGGAATATTTGCATCATATGCATGTGTTGAATGCAATGACACATTCCCATAACGAAGAGCAAGAGGAGGGACAAGGAGCCTTCACATTTGCCTTTTAATGGATCCACCAACTTTTTGACTTCTTCTCCCACCTTTAAACTTTGATACTGAGATCTAAGATGGATGTTTTATGGGGTGGGAGATAGTGACAATTTTGTTTGAAATTATTTTAACATTAGACACCATCAACTATTTCTACTTCAACTACTTTCCTCTCAACTATTTCTACTTTTATCTTATCTTAATTTATTAACATAGAAATTCAATCTCCATTTGAAATTCAAATTCCCTCACAGCTGCAAAACTCCACCACATTTAATCCAATTAAACTCGTACGATTCTTTTATTAGCATTCCAGATGAAGCAATAATGTTTGATATTTTAATAAAAGAACCCATTGATAATTAGTTGCACAAATCCAACATTCAGATTTGGTATATTTAATTCACACCACTTATATTAATTCTCCATTAATAATTTGATCGCTTTGATGCCTTAATTAATTCTACTTGATTGATAATTGGATTAAGGGATTTGGGTTGCCTACTTACATGTGTCCCTTGTTCAACGACAGCAGTTGGAATTAGATACAATCAATCATTGCCATCTCGACCAATTGTACTCAAAAGTTACCCAGCATAAGAACATTGAAGTATATGTTACGATGATGATCAAGCTTGCCTGAGTGGTGGCTGGGTCTCTCTAGAGAAAGTCGAGCATGTCCTTAAGCGACTTGTGCTTGCTCTCTTGCTAATGATCACACGTGTCACAACCTGTTCGTCTGCAGATGCTCTCGTCGATGATCACCGTGCCTTTAGCCGCAGTAGCTCCAATGCGCCCTCTCACCTTCAGAAGCATGTCCATCAAAGTGGTGGGGACTGAACCGTAGACACGTGGGGAGGGCAATATCAACGAAGACTTTACTTTTGTAAAGACATTACTTTACTATATTTTCGTCTCAACACTAAGACTATGTTCGTTTGAAGAATAAGCACTAGAATAAGAGGTCAATTCTCCATCTTGCATGGTTCCCAAGTGTATGTCTATTCTCATTCACATCCCTTTATTTCATCTAATTACACCTTTATTCCTATCTTTATTCCACGTTTCCTACCCTTATTCCTATATTTCCCGCCGAACAGCGAATAAGACTCATATTCTCCTTATTCCCCATCCTTAATCCTTCTCATTCTCGAACTGAATGCTTGGTTCACCAACCTTTAAACTTAACGTTAATCACCCATTCCATTCTTGCTAACCGAAATCCACATAGTTATAAAATCAAGAACTAAAGTGTTGCGATGTTGTTAAAAGTTTAGGTACAATATTGAAATTAGATGTATCGGGATTTTTTGTAATTTACTATTATCTTTTAACTATATTTCTTTAAATTTACAATAATATTATTATTAATATATATATTAAATTTATTCATTTTTATTTATAGGCAACTAGAAATATTATAGTAGCATTAACCAATAGCATAAAAGAGCAAGATAATACATGAAATTGTAGATGTCCAAGAAGAAGTTGGAAGGGCTTTCCTGGGCAGCGGCGAGGGCTACGGCAGAGGCAAAGGCCAAGGCCGAGGAGAGGAGCACGAGGTTGCAGCCACAGCCGAGGCACTATGATAAAAATGTGCAACAGTGCAACCAAGTGATGTTTTCTCCATTCGTTCTTCGTGATCATATAGAACTTAATGTAACCAAACAGAGCCAACCTGCAGCTTGCAAGAAAAGGCTTGGCAGATCACAATATCCACAATCGCAGGAACCTAATTCCACCACATATTTACACAAAAACGTGCTAACGTGCAACATTGATCTACTTACTAGCGAAGGCCCAAAACCATCAAACATAAACACTGTTATAATCTAATCCAAATAGCCATGCATTTTATTTCAACTATGCACACAGCAAAGAAGCTGAAAAAACATCAGACCTTCGTCGTCATCTTCCTACCGCTATCCTTGTTTCTCCGTCGCAGTAGCCTCCTCCAAAAGCTCACTTGTGGTCTTTGCTTCCGGGGAACAATGGCCAGAGCACTGCCAACATCTGCCATTCCACGCTTATTATGGACTCCACTTCTTGCATCAAGCTTCATCGGTGATTTCCTATGCATTGTCGGGGAACTATTTGCTATCAGCTGATTGATGGTGTTGTGGGTTGTGGGAAGCTTCATGCCATATAGCAGGCCTACTTTGTCACTTGACGATGATTTCCGTACTACTAGTTGTGTATCAGCGCGTGTCTTTTCCTTTGATGCACCCGAATTCAGCCCTGCAGGGTTGATGCTGTCATCTGCTAGCAATTGATCACACAGTGTAGAATGTACTGTAGTGTTGCCCGAAACAGATAAAGCCTTGAGCTGTTTCTCTATGTTCAGGATTGTCTCCTGGCACTCGACAAGCTTCTCTGAAGCAACAGAGATCTCCCAATTCTGCAAAAGATTCGAAAATGTAAGCAGGGGATACATACGGAAAAACAGTATTGGTAGCATTGACAATGCATAGTTAGCAATCTTGTCATTCCAATTTATTTAGCACTCAAACATTTGAAGTGTTTACACTCTACAGCTGCCGATGGCATTCGATATTCCCACAAAAAAGGTTGTCTTAGACTTCAGGTATCAGGACAACCAGAAGAGGTGCCCCAAAAGTAGCAAGGTTTAGGACAAGTTTGAACGGGAAGTTTCTTCATCAACCGGCATTCGCACAAAAACCACAACCATGAATAAAATTGTCAGTAAGTTGCCCTTCTTATTTCATATCTACAACAACAACAAAGCCTTTTTCCATAATTAGTAGGGTCAGCTACATGGATTCTTTGCCTCCATTCAGGTTTGGACCGTCCTCGTCCTCTCTTAGCCAGCTCAACATCCCAAAACTCGCATCTCCTAACTGGTGCATCAACTGACTTTCTTTGCAAATGATCAAACTATCTTAAGCGATTTTCTCGCATCTTATCCTCGATCGAAGCTACACCAACTTTCTTTCTGATAGCATCATTCCGAATCCGTTCTTTACGTGTGTGTCCACACATCCACCTTAGCATTTTCATTTCTACTACAGCCATTCTCCGCACATGTCTCACGGCTGCTTTGTAAAACTTTCCTTTGATTTTTAAAGGAATTTTCTTATCACATAGAAGAACAGAGGCTCCTATCCACTTTACCCAGCATGCATTTATTCTATTAGTAACATCTCCATCAATTTCCCCATCATGTTGCAAAATAGATCCCGAGTATCTAAAAAAAACTCTCTTCCGAATGTTTTATTCTTATTGCCTGCATTTATTCTTATTTCATATCTAGTGTTAAAAATTGTTTTTTCTTAAAACAGTTACGGGATAAGCATAATTTCATTAGATGCAAATTAAAGTCTCCTTGCAAGTAAAACCGGCCGTTGCCTATTATGGAAAATGAGTTGGGAGGAGATAATACAGCATATGCCCCTAAAGTTCTTAGGAAATTGCTATAGATGGTACTCTCTAGCAAACTTCGCCCAGTATACTTTCTAGCAAACTTCATCCAGTAAGTAGGAAAGACTTACAGTTCTTTGTTTCTGTTGTTCTTGGTCTATTGAAAAATCAGATTTATCATATGTTGAAGCACTGCAAAGACATTGTAGACTCATTAGTTAGAAAAGTGACAAGTCCAAGTTCGAGAAATCGAAAATATATTTTCAGAGGTTAAAGAGGCATTACACCCACCTTTCGGGTTGAACTTGCAGATCTGGGTAAGCTGATCTTGAATCTTCAAAACGGTTACCTTGATCTTCCAAAGCTTTTTTTAGAGAAGGAAAATGTTGCATAGCATCTCTTAAGTCAGTTTTAGCTGCTGCAATCCTAGAACTAAGGTGAGCATCGCATGCTTTCCTTGAGTCCAAGTGATGGCCCATCAATCCTTTCGCTTCTTTGAGCTTTTCAAGTTCTATTTGTAAGCCTAATGTCCTTTCACTCGCATTCTGAAAGTGATCAGTTGCATGTTCTTTACTTGCATTAGGGTGTTGTATGTTTTGATATTCCATATTGTCCCCTTCTTTTTTCTCATTTTGCACATTGGACACGGCATTCCTTTTACAACTTACTGCAAAATCCGGTGCAAGCGAAGGTGTTTCAGTTGTCAACGTAACTTGGTCGGGCACAGACGACCTGTCTGTCTCCGTCTCTCCATACGGTACCGTCATGGCAAGGCTAAGTTCACTCTGTCTGTGTGCTTCTTTCAAATTGAAGGTTGAGACTTCTTCAGGAGTAACTGAATGCTGGACAACCCAGTTCATTGTTGATGTCATCTCACGAATAAATTTTTGAAGACCAATATTTCCACGCAGTAATGCATTGCAAACATGAAGATACCCGTCTAGAACTTCTCTAAGTTCTAAACTTTTCCACCGAAATACTCGGGTTACAAATTCATTGTGTAGCACAGATTTCTTTTGGAGATGTGTGCTTTCATCATTTTCTAATATTGCCTTGTCATCAATATGCCCAGACACAGATTTCTCTTTAATGTCTTCCACAACCTCAATTAGTTCACAGATTGCTTTATCCAAGTTTGTGGGGAACTGTTGGGTAGTTGGTTCACTTGATATCAAACTTATGCAATCAAGTTCCCGGAAGGAAATCGAGCATGCATCCTGTGATTTACAACATATGTCAGGGCTTGCATTTGTTGGAGTTGCAAAATCACGGCTCACCGATCTGCTAATGTTTGTCAAAGCTACTCTAGTCTCCTCGAGGATAGCATTAACCTTTTCTTGATCAACATGATGCCTTTGCAGAATCTGTATCAAGATATCTTTAAAACGACGAGAGGACCTCTGATTAGACACATGGCTTCCGACAGTGTGACCATTTAAGTCACTCGAACTGGGGACATCAGCAGGATACTCTCCTGTTGGTTCGAAAGATTTCTCATGTGCCTTACCTGATGTTATTACTGCCAATTTCTCCATCTCCACAAAGTCATCCATCAAACTTGTATCTAAGACTCCCCTTATGGCGGGTGATGTCTCAGGCTTGCCAACTTTGAAATGCTCGAGTTCAGTTGTCAGCACAGAAGCCCAAGATTCGGCTGAACTCATTACATCATCGTTGCCACCATTCTCAGAATTTGCAGCACGATTTTCACATGACAATTGATTGGTTCTCTCAGCATCAGGAGCAATAGTATTGGACAGCCCTTCTAGTTGACTCTCAACATGCGACAACTTTGAAGCAGTGTGTGCACACATAATCCTTGAAGATTGGAGTTCACTGTTTTTCTTCATTAGTTCTTTTCTAAGGATTTTGTTCTCTTCTTCTATCCCTCGCATTCTTTCAATGAGTGCATCCCTTTTACCTGAAGATCTGCTAATAACAGCATCAGAACTCGGCACAGTACCGTTCCTTTTACTGTTTAACTTCTTCATTTTTGCTTCAGAGGAATCCACACCAAGCATTTCAACTTCGCTTTTCATCTTAACTAAAGCAGCTGGACCAGGCAATCTTTTACGAAGCATTACACGCAGTTTATTGCATTCTTCTTCCAACTCGGCAATCTTCTTTACACTTAGGAGATGCTGCTTATGTGCTGTCTTGACAGACTTCAAATTGAAATCTTTCTCTTCGTTTCTTATTTGAAGCTCCTTCTCAAGCATGTATACCTCATACTTCAAGGAGGCATTTTGTTTTTCTGAGGAATCAAGTTTGGCCAATATATCTTTGCATTTTTCTTCTTCTCGGATCTTTTCATCATTCAAATCATGGATCATTTCTTCCTTGGTTTCAAGAACTATATTCAGGCTCTCAGAATCAGCAACTAACTTGGCAATCATCTTTTTTGCTTCTGCGAGCTTTGCCTCTAATATATGTGCCTTCTCTTCTTCTCTCAATGTCTTCGCTGCAACATCATCCATCATTTTTTCCCGTTCTTGTTGGACAGCACACAACTGCTGCATGCATTCCTTCAGTGAGTGATCTAAGTCCAGTAATCTTTCCTCAGCTGCAACTGTTTGTTGCAAAGCATCATCCAGTTCTCTCTTGAGGGATGCGGCATTTTCTTCGGCCTTTTCCCAACCTATCAAGGGTAATTTTGCAATTTACAGACTACGTCATGAGCATTTTCAAGTGTATATAATGAGAAGATAATTCTCATCACATGAAATAAAAAAACTATATTGGTTTTAGACCTGCAAGTGCCTCCTCTGCCACCTTCTCCTGTTTTTCCAAAAGATTGTCTTTTGCATTGGATTCATCGAGAACAGTCGTTAATTTCACATTTAAATATCTCAAGGATCTTTCCAATTCAAAGCTTTTCTCTGTCTGCGTGCAGTAAATAGTATAAAATATTCAGTGGACTAAACGGAAGAAATATATTTTTAAGACAGGAACCAATACAGTAAACATGGGGAAATACTTCTGGAATCCACAAGCTAGCGCCTCTTGTAATTGCAGTTCAGAAGACTCGTACCTAAGTCTTTCGTGCCAATCAAGTGTCAAGACCAGTTGAGTTACACCGTGGTGGGTGAGAATGTTTTAAAACCCTAGAAGGAATGGGGCAATTGGCAGATATAAGAAGATGCACTGGGTTTCGTTATTCTTTGTTCTGATTGTTAGACATGTGAAACCTGGGCGAACCATTCTTACAATAAATGTTATTGGAACATATATGTTTATCAATAAAAGTTATTGATGTTTCACTCCCTTTCTGAAATTAAATGAATAAATGCACTATAAGGTCTCTCTGTACAATTAGGGTTATGTACCATGGCCATCTTGATGATCATATAGCTGTTGATTCATTAAATGAATCATAGAGACTGTTGTTTGGATGAATATCTAAGGAGTTAGATAGAGGACTCATCAAGCACCGTCAAATGATTGTTAAGAGATGATCTCCAACCTGAGTAGGAGATGGCAATCCTTTCTCACATAGGCTGATATCTGACCGACCTCTTGATGCAGGTCCTCTGCATGGGAATAGTGATTCAGAGGTGTCAGATTAATTAGGTCAATGGGTTGACTTAACGAGATCGAGATAACCTAAGTCCTGTGTTGAATGATGTTACAGCATAGGCACGCATCCTCTGACCAGAGACAGATGTATTACTATATGTCCGAGTATTTACATTTGGCAGACCAATAGGTTGACGGCCTAACCAAGGTCTATACACTGGCGAGTTGGTGTGCATATAAGGGCATATGAGTAATACGATCTCTCAAAGGGATCATACAAGTTCACTTTTGAAGGATGGTTATCCTAATTTTTACAATGACCAAAAAGATTGAGGATGAATCATAACCGTCCATTCTACTGAACCTAATTGAAGGATGGTTGTATGCACTCCTTATCATATCATACCCACCAAACAGGGGTATCACTACTCAGTCAGCGAGCATGGGTAGTCTAGGAGGGAGCAGGTGCGCCCCCACCCCCCACTCCTACGGGGTGGAGGACAACACCCCTGAGCGAAAATTTTATAAGTGAATACTTTTCTATTTGGTTATTTGGATCCCTTTGTATCAGAGATCCATTTGTACCAAGAGTAATATACAATCCTCTGGGGTTATGGCTCTTTGTATCCTATGTATTCTTCTCTCTCCGCATAATGAAAAATCACCATCCCCCAAGGATAGAGACTAGTCACATGTGAACCTTTTAAATTTATAGGTCTTCATGCTTATCATTTGTGTGTATTTGCTTCTGTAACTCGCAACATAACAAATTCTACAAAAATTATAATGTAATTTAAGACCTGACAATAAAAACCCGGGCCCGGCTCAACATTCTTGGAAAGCAATCGAACCAAAGAAGACGCATTCAATCTTGTGAACTAATCGAGACCAAAATGGGAGAAGGAGATACGAACGAAGAGAAATAACCAATCGATGAAGGAACATGAAACCATTCTGTTTCAATAGAGGTACGGGAAAGGGTTGGCAATAAACAAGGATTGATAGAATTAGGGCTAAAAGATAACAAGAGAAACATAATTATCTCTAGCTAACTTTGCAAATTTTGCTTGAATTTAAAATAGCTTTTAACTAAAACGCGTAAAAAAACAAATAACCTAACTTCAAATAGGAAATAATAAACTAAAGGAAAGATGAGAAATTATGAAAGAATTCAAGGAAGAAGAGGCAACTTTTCCTAATTACTAAAAACTTACACGAAATTACTTGCGGGAATTGAAAATTCCGAAGGATAAAAGAAAATTACAAATGGGAATATTAAACAAAGACCTATAAAGGGAACCCAATTAAGGAGATGGAGGTTCTTATTGCGCTCCTTCCCTTCCTCTTTTCTTCTTCAGTCGTGCAACAAGGGCACCAACATGCTCACCACGGTAGCCACCACGTTGAACATATGTCTAAGTTCCAACAGTATCTATGCGAACAAATTTGGACTAGACCTTGCAATGAGAAAAAGTACATACAAGATAGACCTTATGTTGAGATCTGACGTGAGAGTCTGACAAGGATTAGTCCAAGCCCTCATGATTTCTCCTCCATAAAACTTGCAACCACCCAACATTTAGTGTCCCATCCTTTTCTCCATTGTTGGTAGGATTTCATTAATGGGTACTTAATTATCGAGTAGGTCTATGATTGTAAGGATCATGAAGGCAAATTAGATTCGACTAGAGGAGGTCGCACATGCATAGGTACCTTTGACCATCAATTTCATGGTTTACAAAATCAGTCAACTTGATGATGATAGAAATGGTCCAAATCTGCAGTCGAGTTTTACGTGCATCTGCTACTTAAGTTTTAATCAAAGATTGTTGGATTCACATTCAACAAAAGAAATGACGAAGCCTTCTCCCACTATAAGTAGACTCAGCTACATGGATTCTTGCTCAAATCTACGCCAAAAGATTCGACTATTTTTCACGATGGATGTCGACTACCTAAAGTAACCCCCACAAAAGGGGATTTGAACCATGGTCTTCTGGATGGTAGGCATACTGCACTACCACCAAACCATTCAAGTGGACACTGGATTTACATTCAATAATCGCGATTAAAAGATGAGAGGAGAGAAACAAGGGCGTATAATGATGATATATGGCTTGCGTTTTTCAGACACCCGACAGAGAATTGACAATCGTAGATGATGGCAACTAATGGTAATGGATCTACTTAAGTGAATAGATGATGGTTGCTTCATCGACATCAAGTAGCTTCTATATGCCACAAAGCATTAAATGTGGGATTATACGTGATTGGATCATATGATGGGATCATATTCCCTTCGTGATGTGTTAGTGATTGTTGTATCAAGATCCAACAATTTTAAGCACATTGTAAAGCTTTATCATGAAGGTGATGTGGCCAAGATTTGATTAGGTTTAAATATAAAAAGAATGAAATAAATAAGAAAATGGCTTGGGTCATTGGATTTGATGATCGAATGACCAAGAAGAGACAAGGATGGCTCAAGCAGTTCAAGTGAATTGGATTACCGATTCAACGGGTTCAAACATTTCAAGTTGGTTCGCTTTGTCTCAGAGCAACGTTCAAAGTATTTTCAAGGATTGATTTGGGGTTAACTAACCAAGCCCCTATTTGAGGCAAGAAGCCCCATTCGGGATTTATAGGACTTTATTTGGGGGATTATTAGGATAAACTTTTAAGGGATTTTGTAGATTTAATTGGTTTAAGGTTTGTTTAACCAAGGTGTAATCGAGGGTTGGGGTTTCGTGGCGTTTTGTCCTAACTAGCTACCTAGTGTTTAAGCTTATAATGGTTAGGACCTAACTAAGGTTAGCTTAGATTTAGTTAGACTAGAGTTAGGGTTTGAAGATGTTTTGTAGGGTTATGGTTAATGTTTAGACTAAAGGCTAGGGTTTTTATTCTAGGAATTTATTGGACATAAGATTAATCCTTGGGTTTGTGCTAGGATCATGAGGGATTTTACAATTAGGATAGGAGGGTTTCTCATCTCTAGGGTTTTTGGCTTCATTGTTTAAAGTTTTAAGGTGTATTTTGTTGGGTTATTGTAATTTAGGTTGATTTTCTATCCTATGGATTGATTGTCATTTAACTGACACTTTTTTACCTTATTCATGCATTAATTAAGTGATATATATCACACACGAGGTTCGAGATATCGATATGGATAGTGTATTGATCAATCCAAAAAGGATATATTGTGATATGTCGATGATATCAATGAAAACCTCAAAAATGGCTCAAAAAATAAAATTTCTTGCAAATTAAATTCGTCCTAGTCTTAGAACAATAAATAATATACAAATACACATTTATATACAAGAGTAGGGAATATTTAGGACATCAATACACATTAAATAATAGCTGTTAATGTTGCCAATGTTGATGCTAGTGTTGATTGTTGACTACCAACGATCGACTGTTGAGAGGTACCGAATAGAAAATGATGAAATTCGAGCAATAACATGGAGACATAAAGGAGGTGCTTAGAGACATAAAGGAGGTGCATTTAGCACATTAGAATTATGGGATTTTTACCCCACAAACCCTAAAATCATTGTAAATTACCTTTTCAACCTTGTAGCTGTTAATGTTGCCAATGTTGATGCTAGTGTTGATTGTTGACTACCAACGATCGACTGTTGAGAGGTACCGAATAGAAAATGATGAAATTCGAGCAATAACATGGAGACATAAAGGAGGTGCTTAGAGACATAAAGGAGGTGCATTTAGCACATTAGAATTATGGGATTTTTACCCCACAAACCCTAAAATCATTGTAAATTACCTTTTCAACCTTGTAAACGCTGTTATTATCCCATCGACCCATCAACTTACTGTCTTACCCCACAAAGTCTACCGTTCATTTTGCTTCTACTTGTGTCAATATCTTGGGTTAATCTAACCAAAGGAGAATTGGACTGTGGATCTTCCACCTCCCCCTCTCTTTTTTCCTCTTATTCTTCCTCCATTCTTTTTATTCTTCTTCCTCTTCATTTTCTCTCTCTCTCTCTCTCTTCACCCAATCTATGTTCGTCCACCGAATCTCCAAAATTTTTGTATTTTGATAGATATATATCATCCACCATTATCACAGAAATGACTTTTTCTAAAATTTATGGGATGATTTCTTGAACCGACTAATCAAAATTTTGAGGTAGCTAAAAAATACTCCAACATAGACCATCAACGATGACTTTAAGATCTTCATCAGCAACTAAACCGCAACATTGGAAACTCAAAATCGTCCATATTGCAACGATTTTATCTTCAAATCTTAACGAAGAAGCTTTGTTTCATCTCTCGCCAAGTGTTGCTCTGCTCCATCTCTCGCCAAGATCTGCTTCGCACCCCCCTCACTTCGAGGCTCGAGCGCCATGTTGACATCTTACCTCAGCCTCTGATTCAAAGCTTACCACAAGACACGATTTCGAGAGACGAGCTCCAGATCTCTTGTTGTCATCATTGTTTCCCCTCTCATCGAGCCACCGAAGTTTGAAACTTCACTGCCCATCCAAGCAACCACCTAACCCTCTTCACCAGGATCCAGCACCTTGCAAATCTTGCAGAGCTTATGGAGAGTTGCGAAGGGGAGGAGGAGAGGTCTGGGCAGATGCAAGGAGGGGAGGTCTGGGCTGAGGTTGGAGGGGAGGCATGGGAGGAGGTCGGAGGGGAGGCTTGGGCGGAGGCAGAGTGTCGACCAACATGGTGGAGAAGTGGAGGTCGAGGAGGTGGGTGGAGATGTGTTGAATGGGGAAAGGGAGGTGAGGAGGAGGGTCAGGGGGAGAAAGAAAGGAGGGCACCAATTGTAATTTTAATAAATAAAATGGTTATTATGTAAAAGAATTAATGAAATCTGGTTAGACTGAACAATCACATATATGGAAGTTAACCACAAGATTTGTGGGATAAGAATTAGCAAGTTTCCAAAGTCGAGTGGATAATAACGATGTTTACAAGATCGAAAAAGCATTTAACAATATTTCTAGGGTTTGTGAGGTAAAAATCTCTGGAATTTCATTACATCACATATTATACATAAACAAAATGATAAGCTATATTGGAATGAAACGAACAAGCAAATGTGCATAATAAAATGTTGTTTTAAAAGAACACAACAACGACAACAACAAAGCCTTTTCATACATTAAGTAGGGTTGGCTACATGGACTTTTTATCTCCATTCAAATCTATCTTAGGTCATTTTCGGGCTTAAATCCAAACAACTAAGATCCCTTCGGATAGTCTCATTCCAATACTTCTTGGGCCTTCCCCGCCCTCTTTTAGTCAGCTCAGCCGCCCAAAACTTACATCTCCTAACTATTGCATCAGCCGACCTCCTTTGCAAATGGTCAAAGCACCTTAAGCATTGTTCTCGCATCTTATCACCGATCGGAGCTACACCAACTTTTCTTCTAATTGCATCATTATGAATCTTATCTTTACGTGTGTGCACATGTGCTTGTATGTGTCTGTGTCCACACATCCACCTTAGCATTTTAATTTCTGTTGTTGTCATTGTCTGCACATGTCTATGGTTCGCAGGCCAACATTCATATCCATAAAGCATAGCAGGTCTCACGGCTGCTTTGTAAAACTTTCCTTTAATTTTTAAAGGATTTTTCTTATCACAAAGAATAGTAGATGCTCCTCTTCACTTTAACTAACATGTATTTATTCTATTAGAAATATCTCCATCAATTTCCCCATCATTTGCAAAATAGATCCCAAGCATCTAAAAAAAATCTCTCTTCTGAATGTTATCATAACCATTCTTCACCTCGATTCCTTCACCATTGCTTCCATCAAAAGTACACTCCAAATATTCAATCTTAACCCTACTTATACAAAATCCTTTAATCTCCAAAGCATGTCTCTAATCCTCAAGCTTCTCATTTACTCCATCTTTAGTCTCACCAATCAACACAATATCATCAGTGAATAACACACACCAAGGTATTTTATCCTAAATGTGACTTGTCAACTTGTTCATAATCAAAGTAAAAAGGAATGGGCTCAAAGTTGAACCTTGATGTAGACCAATGTAGATGTCAAAATAATCAGTCTTCCCAGATTGGATCTTTACACAAGATGAAGCCTTATCATACATATTCATTGTGAGGTTAATATATAAGACAAGTACTTGTCTCTTCTTCAAAACTCTCCACAATATCTCGCGTAGGACATAATCATAAGCATTCTCCAAATCAATAAAAATCATATGAAGGTTCTTCCTTTTAGCTCTATAAATCTTCATCGTTCTCCTCAGCAAGTGAACTGCTTCAATAGTTGATAGACCTGGAATGAATTCGAATTGATTTCTTTTATTTTGGAAACTTGCCTCAACCTTCTTTCGATCTCACGTTCTCAAATTTTCATAATGTGACTCATCTGCTTGATAACTTTCGTAATTTGAACAATTTTGAATGTCTCCTTTATTCTTATAAAGAGGCACCACAATGCTTCTCCTCCAATCTTAAAGCATTTTCTTCCTTTGTCAAATAACATTAAATAAATTTGTAAGCCAAGTCAAACCACACTCACCTAAAAATCTCCATACTTCTATAGGAATGTCATCATGTCCTATACATTTCCCATGTCTCATAACCTTCAAAGCCTCCTCTACTTCATCCATGTGTATTCGTCTATAGCTTGCACGATTAAGTAACTTTCACTACTAGCTAAATCTCCCAAAGCGACCTCTCTATTTCCTTCCCCAATGAAAACCTTATGGAAATAATGTTTCCATCTAGTCTCTATATGCTTATGAGTAACAAGCACGTGACCTTCCTCATCTTTAATGCATCTCACTTGAGAAAGGTCTTTGATCTTTATTTCTCTTGCTTTGGCAACCTGAGTATATCCTTCTGGCACTCCTTAGAATCGATCTTTTGTACGTGTAGATATAATCCACATACAAAATTCTCCTATCCAAATATACCTCCAAAATTGAAAGAATTAATGGGGCTAACATTACCAAAAGCAGAATTTTTACTTCAACCTTATAATGTTATGTGCCACTGTTTTCTATAAATTATCTCAAAATTTGTTGATATGTATATAAACATGTATCCAGCTAGATTGAAGATTGACTGTGTGTTTGGTACTTCGAACAATCTGGGCATAGAACCTAGATAGAAGTTTTTACCTAAACAAGTTTATTTCATTCAAAGACAACAACAACAAAGCTTTTCCCACATTGAGTAGGGATTTCATCTGAAGAATGCTCAAGATTTTTCCGACAATCAGAATACAACAAAGATTCTCACTGTTGAAACTTAACGCCATGTTACAAAGTGGAGCAACTTCTATCAAAATGGAAGTGGAGCCATCGTGATGGAGAAGAGGTTGACTCTACAGGCCATTTCTATATGAAATGAGAAGCCGAATGTGAGTCAATGAGGTGCTATAATGCCATGCATTTACGCCCTTGGGAGATTAACCGTCGTAATTAATATGACACGCTCCCTTTTGTGGGGAACAAATTGGGGCGCAGACGATCTATGAGATAGACCTTCACTCTTTTACTGGACCTTATGCCTTGAGTGTTGGTTGTCATGTTTTCATTAATACTAACTATAAAATAAATTACATATGAAGACTAGCATCTTCATGCACTCCTTCGAGGAATATATTCAACAATATGCACAAATCGTTGAAGGCATTTTATGCACCGAAGTACACTTGTGTTTGTCAATAGACAAACATAAAACACATTTTGAAGCTAGAATGATTCTGTGTACAGTGGAAAAGTATAATTACCATCCTTCTTTATTGTGTGTGATAACAAGGATTAACTATAACACAGAAATATAGCAATAGCAAAGGTAAAAAAATAGACCATTTGATGTTATTACCTCCTCCTTGAGCGCTTTCAAAGTTTTGGTCTTGTTGTATTTGCTCCAGGGCCATGTCTTCGTATCCATGTTTCCAGCTAAGTTTATAACCTAATAAAGTAAACCAGGTGTCTGAGCAGAACTGCACAGATAAATGGAAGCATCCAAGTAAGATATGCAGTCAGATACAGGAACAGAAATGAAAAGGATCACATTATATTCCATTTTATCAATTTGCTTGGTTAT
Organism: Ottelia alismoides; assembly: GCA_037367405.1. Classification (NCBI taxonomy): domain Eukaryota; kingdom Viridiplantae; phylum Streptophyta; class Magnoliopsida; order Alismatales; family Hydrocharitaceae; genus Ottelia; species Ottelia alismoides. The sequence goes on from JAZKJV010011602.1 coordinate 81,756, forward strand.
GACTAATGTACATGAGGAAACCACGTTACAAGAGAGTCAAAAGGTCCATAAAGTAAAAGTAAATTATATGTAAAAAGTATATAAATCATTAACATAAAAGGAATTGGGGGAATAAAAAACACAAAAAGATAGAAGGATCTCCATCCCTGTCAATGCAATTAGTAATAGATCTCTTAAAGAGGGGAAGAGTGTTGCATAACATGATTTTGATGCAATCTAAGATCACTGTGCTGTATGATTCTCTTCCAGCATTGCATATCTGTACTTCTAGTCTAGAAGTCGGTAATCCTTTTATAGTATCACTATGAGCCTTCTTCAGATGAAGAAAACCACCAGCAATATTCTCTGAACTTGCAAGTCTTTATATACACGTATTATTCTATTATAGATTCTACTAAAATCTTAGCTTTCAGGTAGCTGCATTGACGGTTGCAGGAGTAGGTTTAACATGAACTACTGGAGTAATTGGTGGCTATCTCCTATTTCAGGGATATGAGTTTTACCACAAGAAAGTATATAAATGGCTATCAAAGAAGCTAAACTCAGGAGATCCACATAGTTGGAGTGCCAATTTAGCACTGTTCCCTGGCTATCTGAACTAGGTGCTAATGGAACACTACTAACTATGGAACAGAATAGAGAAACAGAAAAGAGCAGTTGATCTAAATCCAGCAGGAATCTAAAGCAACTGACATCTTTGCTACATATATCAATGACACGAGCCTTACAAAACAGAGAGCAGTAAAAAAACTTTTTTTATGATTTCCTTGCAGACAGAACATTTTTAGTAAATAATCAAAGTCCGTCTCTCCAACTGTAAAGCTTCACAAGAACTCCTTCAGACAGATTGAACTAAAAGAAGTAAATTTGGGCATGATACAACTCGGTACCAAACCCTCCTCTATATACCCACAAAGAAACAAAGCTTAGAACAGCACATGCAAGCATGAGAGGAAGAGCAAAAAAAGCCCATCTTAGCCTTGCGAGTAACCCCCCCTACCTGAGCTCAGCAGACCATCCAGTGATGCACAACCACTCACTCAGTCCCACCTAAACCCTCCCACCTCCATCCTCACAGAGAGCAAGAAGATGTGCAGTGGGGAAGAAAGATGCTAAAAAATGGAGTGTAGTAGGCGTGAGTATCCAAGGCTAGGGAGGGGCACCATTAAGGCCATGTGGGTGCATCGTAATAAGCCCGGTTTACACGAGGAGGTGGAGATAGGCGTACAAGAGTGGTCAGAGGTGGTGACTGGTGGGGAGTGTGAGGACGAGAGAGAGAGAAGGAAGCGGAGCCCCCACTTGCTGTCTGCGTCTTCCTTTCACCTTTACTGCAGGTTTGCTTATTTTACTGGGTAGGGTCCAATCTGCTCATAGATTTATGGAATTTTGTGTCCTCTGCTTTCTCTCTCTCCCTCTTTTACTTTGTGTCCTTTTGCCAGTTGGCTGCAATTTGCATTGATTACATGCTTCCCTTCCACCTTCTTACCTCTGTTCTCCTTCCGAAGAGAAGAGAACCCATGTGGTGGGGGGACATGTACAAAGAAAACCTTCTTTTACATGTCTGGTAACTTCAGTATAAATGGCATGTACCTGAGGAATGAGATATAAGAAGTTTCTCGCGGGTAGGTGTGGGATGGATTGGGTGTAATTGAATGCACAAACTGGTACACTTAATCATGCTTTAAACGTTGACGATTAGATCGGGATCTAGAGCATGTTTTAACCGTGGGTTTGCATTGCATCTAATTTTATCCGAGTACAGTTTTCCTGCATTTCAACGTCCATTCTTTACCATATACTCCTTTTTCCTTTGTAGTGTAGAGTCCTCTTGTCTGTGAGCTTCCTCCCTCTACTGTGGATCCTGGTTGCATATGTCCTGCTTGGCGAGCCGTGAAGAAGATTCAACTAATGATCGCTTGCATTTTTCATTGTATATATGGAATTAAAAGAGAAATTATGATGTAGCAGGACACGTTGCTCGTAGAAGTGAGAATATATACAGATAACTATATTGGTATGTATTTTATAACTACAAAACCTTTATATTATTATGTTTCTTCGGTTATTTACAAGTGATATTCAAGCTCTTATTTTTGCACCTTTAGTTCTAGCTTATATAGGTGAATCCATGGAAGGTCGGCTGAGAGTCCACAATGACGCAATTATCAGTAACATGCTCTACCACTCAACTAATAGCCAGTTCTGTCGTAAGGGCTTCCCGATGGGAGGCATGCAATTCGAAAAGCGAGAGAAACCCGACTGCTCTCTTTCCTTTTTGCTTGTGCCCCCGTATGGGTAAGCTTCCCTAAGGCTGTGTTCGGTAGGAGGTTAAGGGGGAATGGAATAAGGGGAATAAGCCCCCATTTTCCTCCCAACACGGTTCCCCGTGGTACGACTATTCCCCATTATTTCATCTTATTTCACTCTTGTTCCTATCTTTATCTCACCTCACATACCATTATTTCACCTTATTCTTCTTATTCTTATCCTCCAGCCGAACGGAGAATAGATCCTTATTCCCATTATTCTCCATCCTTATTCCTGCTTATTCTCCTACCGAACGGGCCCTAAGAGAACATGGGGCTTGTAATCATGAATTCAAATGTTTGGTACTTCTACTTTGTTTCCTTCAATGTTTCTTGAGGTGGGCGAATCTTTGATCTACTATCAAGTTATAGGATCGTTGATCCATGCCTTAGAATGCCACGACCCAATGCATTCCAGTAAAAAAAATTAAATGGATCTAAATAATTTGAACTTCAGTAAGTAATTACATATTTTTATGACCTGATTAGGAACACAAAATGTACAACTTCCGAGACGTTATTAAACCCAACAATGCATTTATTCGAGCTTGGTCAACCCTAAACCAATCTAACCCGCTTAATTGAGATGAGATCTAGCTGAGTTATGCGACAAGCCACTTGTGAATCATATCAAATTCATTTTGACCAATGAAATAAATAACCAAAACAAATAATTGAGCTTAAGGAAATGGTGATGGAGTACCTATTTGAATATTTGAGATGTAAAAAAGCTAAGGGGAGGATTCTAATTCAATTAAATCAACTTAGACCTAAGTGGCTTAAAATGGTTGAGAAGAAAGGGAGAAGGGCGGGGTAAAATAGCTCGTTTATCTCCTATTTCGACGTAGTTTCAATATATTTGATTTAATGTGGAATAATCATAAATATGATTTTTGCGAAAGGGGGAAGAGTGGGGTGCTCTTGGAAAGTTTACCCAAGATGAGGTAAGTGTTATAAAAGACCAAACCCACACAATTCTCATTACTTTTGGTCTAACAAAAAGATCATTTATGGCAAATATTTAGCTTGAAAACGATAACCCTCAACCACTTAAAAGTGATGTTCCTCCCTTTGTTGAGGCTTTGGAGCTCGAGGGGACGAACCTTGAGCTATAGATGCCATGTTGACCTTCATCAATTGCCAAGAGATCTAAATAATCTGTCTCTTGCTACTTTTCTACCTCGAGTTTGTTTTTCCAATTTAACATGGACTCTAGCCGACAAATTTGACGAAGAGTTTTCAGTGGTGGGGCGACTTTTTGGATGTGGTAAAAATGTTGAGAAATGTAAGAAATCACTCCTTCCTAGTTTTGGACTTCAAATATGTTTTCCTATCTTGATGCTACCCTAGTCCAAGGATTTGATGGGCAATCCTTAGTGGTGGAGTGAGTTCTTGAAGGAAAAACTTTAAAAACTCGAGGACAAACTTCATTCAGGGAGTGTGTATTTTCTTCTTATATTGGACCTCTTATCCTTCAAAGTTTTTTGCCTTCTTATTTGTAAAAGTGCATGTTCTAAATTCTTCGTAACTATTAAAAGTAAGAACACTAGGTAGGTTTACTTCTTATGTTGATTTCCCCGGCAAATGTTATGAGGTGTGTGTCATCAAAAATGTTATTAATCATGAATTTATGTTTCCTATTTTTTTATGTGCTTTTGGTGAATCCATTCACATAGATGTGAAGATAAGATGTTCTTTTAGTTTCCTACCAAGTTTCTTGATTATTGGGCTTCATTGCATAAGTAGATTAGAGTTTGAAAGTTGTCGATTTATCTTTCATATGTTGGTGTCTCCTACTAAGAATAATCGTACATGGTTGGTGTAGTTCTACATGGTCGGTTGTATAGGTACGTACAGCATTTCCTTCTTGTGCATGCTCCAAGACCCTTTACACATGTATATGTTGTTAAACTGCTATAGTTTAATTTAGGTGCATGTTAAAATTTATATGAATATATTATAATTGAGGTTTACGAAGTGTGTGTTCTTGTTAAAAATATATATTTAGGGACATGGTATATTAGTGCACACAAGGTGTTCAATATTATCACGCCTAAGCAAAATTTTGAGCTTTTTTCATTATGTTTTTAGGTTTATACGAATGATTAGATTTACACAAGTGTTTAGATGACTATGTAGATTGATGCATTAAAGGAACAATTACGTGGAGAGTAACTTTAATAAAATATATAATGTTAGGGTTGCTCAAATAATGCATGCAAGGTATTCGATATGTTAATGTTTCAATGAATTACATATGAAGTTGGTGGACTTCCCATGGGTAGCATGTATGGTGTTCCCGTGGGATTGTGAACATGTACATATGTATGTGGAGAGAGAGAGAGAGAGTGAGAGAGAGAGTGAGAGTAAGAGTGAGAGTGAGTGTGTGTGTGTGAGCAGGGGTGTGTGTATGGATGTGTTTGTATGAATGATCGTGTGCACATCTGTATGTACGTCTGTAAATTACTCAATAATTTTGGAAAAGATGGAGATGACATCCTAGAGTTGGTATTGTTGGATGTTCAAGATAGTTGCATGGAAAGTCACATGGTTATATTAATCCCCTTTTTTAGTTTTCTCTAGAAAGGAAAGATATAGATGAACTAAATTATGACCGACCCTAAGCACAAGTAAATTGAGGAGGGTTGCGTGTTAGGTAGCGGACAACCAGTGCAAGAAAGACAAATTTCTAAATAGTGTTCTTTTTTAGAATATTATTTTGGAATTTGTTTCAAAACAGTTCGGATCTTTTCGACAAGGATTTAAGTGAAATATATATTTCGTTGGGGCGTTACCCACTAGCGACGTGTTGCGTCATCCGAATACAATGAGAAGTTGGTAAGAGTCGCAACATCGCTGCTCGAATGTAGTTCAAATTTTGCAAGGGTTCTCGCATGAGTAACACATGTGAGTAAATAAGCTTGTTTAGTTGCATCACCACTCATATGCAATCCAAAATTTGCAAGGGTTCTCTCATGATGGACACATTCGAGTAAATAAGTTAGTCTAAATGAGGTTGCAAAGGAAGTTGCAAATAAGTAGTTGGAATATTAGCACTTTGACTGGCAATTTGAAAAAGATTGTAGCTACGATGGAGAGAAGGTAGATTCAGATACTATGTCTCCAAGAGATAAAATGGGTTGGAAAATAAAGTACGAGATATTGAGAAGACATGCTTTAAACTTTAGTATTTATGTAAAGATAAGGGGAAAATGGTTTTGGATTGGTTGTTCATTAGGATTTGAAGGAATGTGTGGTTGAGGTGCAAAGATTCGGGGATCAGATTATTTTGCCAAAATTGATGCTAGAAGAAGAAATTCTGATTATCATCCCAACTCATGCACCGCAATTGATTTAGATGAAGGATTAAACAAACTTTTTAGGAGGTTTTGGACAAGATTATATAAGGAATCCCACAAAGAGAAATGATTTACTTAGGTAGAGATCTTAATGGGCATGCGGGAAAGATGCTTCATGGTATTGTTGGTTGATCGGAACTGGGCACCTAATGTCTGATTTTGGAGGGCATGCGATGTCCAACAAGTGGGATCCAACAATTGTTATATTAGCGGCTCTCTCGGCTCTTGGAACCCGATCAATCACTCAAATCAACCATCAACCCATAGATAATATATGCAATAAAAACAAGGTGGAGTGAAGTTTATTATACCATACAAAATGTGTGTATAGTACACAGTTATAGGGGTCGAACCACTAAAAGTAACGGAGGATTGGTATAATTATTACTAATTGATAATAGTTATTGATTATTATTTTTGTACTTTTTTAATCTTTTTCTTTTTTTGTGGTTTTTAATTTTATTAAAATTATTACAAATAAAGAAAATATAAATACATAAAAAAAATTTATTTTGACTATATTTATGTATATTAAAATTATAATATCATATATATAATATAGATCTTATATATTACTTATTTTATATATAATACTACTATTGTTATATATAATTATGTATGTTAATTTGAAAATTAAAAAGAAATTAAAAAGGCAGGATTAAGAGGAAAATAAAATATAAAAAATATAAAAATATAGAATATTTAAAAAAGTTCATAAAAATTAAATATAATTAAAACCCCACATACAAAAAAGTTAAAAAATAGAAAGCGATTATTATTAATTAACAATAATTATTCATAATTAAGCTATTTGCCACTAGCTCTTTGTGGTTCAACACTCTACGTACTTATCTATACACATAATTTATAGAGTTAAATAAACTAACTTTTGGCTCACGTTTCACATTGATTGCATGTGTGCGTGAGTGCGTGCTAGTTATTTACGACATACATAATTTTATATAAGCTGTTAATTGATGGTTTTATGACATATTCACAGCTATCTTAGTATGCATTTTACCAAACGTTGTTATGTCGTCCTTACATAAGTTTGTTGACAAAGCAGATGCTGCAATTTCTCATTTTTAATTTTTTATGTTTCTAGATTTTTGTTTTTTTCTTCTTCTACTTATTTATATTTAACCATTTATCTCTCACTTAAATGTAATCCGAATTGCTTGATTTTGTATTTTATTTTAATTAACTTGATTTATATGACATCATTGCTGCATTTTGTTTTTTTTGTAAAAACTCGGAAGAAAAATAGAAGCTGATTCCTGTGAAGAAAATTATAAAAATGGTAAAATCCTGCTTCCTTCGCTGACAGTAGCAGGCAAGCAGCACAAGCCAAAGAGAGGGATCTCGAATCGGTGGTATCTGCTATATGTACATGCAAGGACGGATACAAAGGGGGGCATGGAGGGGCACATGCCCCCCTGAATTTTCAATCTTTATATAAATGGTTCAAGGCCCTTAGTAGAATTATTAAATAATATACCTTTCAATGAACATGTGTTACTTATATTGTTTTATGTAATAAAATTGGAAGAAATAAAATATAAGTTTATACAGCTAAAAAAATAATTACATCCTTAAACATCTACTAATGTACATTTTTAATCCATCGTTTGATCTTCCATATTTAAAATGTGACATATTATGGTGTTTATAAAAAGAATAATTCATGTTATAAAATATTTAAATAACATCAATATTTTTGATCTGAGTCAACAAATCCATGTAACAGTTAGGCAAATATAAACATATTTGGATAAACTATTTCTAAAATCAAATTAGAATAAGAAGAAATGAAAGTATTTGTTTTTTGAAATTTTGAAATTTTGATTGAGTTCATATTAAATCAAATTTACAAAATTGATATAAGTTTTATTTATAATCTTTCAGAAAATGTGACTCATTATTATAATCATTGGTGTTATTTAGTTGTTCTCCGTATATGTTTATTTATAACGTGAAAAGGTTGTTGTTAATTTACAGTTACCAGTCAGATAGTAATATATCATTCAAATTTGACTTCCACATTGAAAAAATACTCTACATATTAATATTTATTAATATGATTTCCAAATAGAAATAAATTAAACGCATGTTTTGACAATAGAAATATGAGATTGATGCCCAAAAGTAATCGGGAATCACTACAACAAATTAGGTCTGTATTGACATTTTAAAAAATCTGTTACTGTATTGTCCATTTTTAAATATATAGTGACATTTTTTCATTGTAAATTTATTTATAAAAATTTGAAATTAGTGAACAATACCATATCTGCTAATGTATTATTAGTGGTAGTGCATATACCAACACATATTTGTTGTTATTTTTCAAACTTTTAGCTGATCATCGCTAAATTTTGAACTAAAAGTTAGTGATGATTGGCTAAAATTTATAAAATAGCGACGGATAAGGGTTTCTATCAGCAACATCACTAATGATATAACATTCATCATTAAATTCATGTATAAAAAATAGTTTTGCTACACATAATATCTTCAATATATATTTAACGGCGGATGATATAATGATAAAATAAATGGCAAAAACCTTCTCCCACTATAGATGGGCATATTGATGATTGTAAAAAAAACGTTAGTATAAACTCATTTTTGTTGTAGTGAATGTTCAAGCATGCTTTTTTTAAAAGGATTATTAGCCTTCGAAATAGATGGGAAGATGGCTAGTAAAGTAATATCCTAAGTAGGTACTTCTAATAATCCAATAAAGTATTTTAGAATTCATTGAGTAAATACTCATTCCAACTATTTAGATATGCTACATACCAATTTCTTGATAATATGTAATTGAAATAGTAATTTTTTACCATTTATCTTCACATCTAACTACTACTTCAACAAATATTGCATTGAAATAAGATCAATATATGTTTAAAACATTTAATAGCATTTATCCTAACTTTTTCATATAATAAAAATTCTAATTTATTTATGTTTAATGAATAAACTTCTCTACTTTATATTCATTCTGTGCCCCTCCTTACATAATTTTCTGGTCCGTCCCTATGTACATGTGGACTATACTATACATCCATGGAAGGTGGAGGCAATTTAATTTAGGGATTTTATCACTTGTGCCCCTCCGAGATATCGCAATTTCAGTTGTGCCCCTCCGAGATATCGCAATTCATTGACGGTCAACCTAACGGAAGGGCACAAGTGACGACGGAGCAAGTTTTGAGGGGCACAACTGATATTACCAAAAAGATAGGGGCATAACTGATATTGCGATATCTCGGAGGGGCACAAGTGATAAAATCCCTTTAATTTAATGAAGCAGCAAAACCAAACACAGCATGCGGGAAGTCGCATCCTTCTTGGAACTTTGCCGACATGCATATATGGTACCTTGTTGTGCACATCTCTACGATGGACCTGCAGTGATTTGCAACAGAATGTGGTAAGTCCAACTCTTCCAGATCTACACTCCCCACCAGATGAAGGACGTACCATTGATCTGGAAGTCCAACGACTCCGTGGTCGCAGGCAGCAGCAACTTGGGGGATAACTTTGCATTTCACAGTGACAGATGGGAGGGTGGTGGTCTTTAATGGCGAGCCTGTCGTATTAGAATTAACCCTACTAAAGCTTTGGACGTATTTTCCTTCCTGGTCCTGGCACGTTGGTATTATATTTAATATCACGACTTTAGCACCACGTGAGTACATGTTTTTCCATTTCCCTCCCTCTTTTTGATGCAATTACGATATAGTTCAGCTTATCCTGTACATGGTAGAAGTTCTTCTTGCGTTAATTCTGTCAAAGTAAAAGAGATGGAATGCGATTTCGATGTATGAACAATACAGAGATTGCATCCTCTGCCGTGATGCTATGCCCGCTGTGGTTACATGAGCCGATCGATCGAGATCGAGCGGTTCACATGATTTTACACGATACGGGCTCATAAAAAGTGTAAAATCACGTGAACCGCTCAATCAAGATCGAGAGATGCATACGCCTGCAGCAAAGTCTACTGCCCTCCCGTTTGCAGCAGACGATCCCTCCCCTGAACAATGACCTAGAGAACATGCTGGTGCTGGACATCGCCCGGTCATATGGCAGGGGAAATCTTCTCTACCTCGAATTCAATGTGTGCTTAAGATGCAATGACAGAATGTCAATTTCATACATCGGTGATACACTTGCAAAACTATATATGAACATATCAAGTATAAAACTTTGCATGGCCATTGATCTTTTTTTGAAAGAAAAGGGAGCAAAGCCGTAGAGGCAAGCACCCCAAAAATGTTATATTCACATGTTAAGGTCCATAAATACAAAGACCAAGAATCCCGAAGGATTTTGGCATAATGTACAACATTCTCTACATAAAATATCTCTCTTCTCTCTCTCTCTCTAAATAATACCCCATTCCTCGCGAGCCATATCGCCCAGAGTGTTGTGGCCGTCAGAACACTTACAGATGCTTGTTCATTTCCCCGACGTCTCAAGAGAATTCAAAAAGAATGAACATTCTCCGTTGCGACTCCACTGAGAGTTAACTCCCTCCATGCTTCTTTTGACATTGGACATGCAAAAAAAAGATGGTCAATATCCTCCACAGCTTCAGAACAACGATGGCATAGCACATCAGATGCCTGGAACAACCTGGCTCTCCTAGCAAAAGTCAGCAACCTCTCTCTGCCCATCAACCACATGAAGATTTGACTCGTTGCGGGATCCTCCATCTCCAAATATGTCCCAAAGTTTGCATAGCAATCCCTGGATAAAAAACAAAGGATGTGTGTAGAACTTTATAAGCTTTCCTAACCAAGATCGACCATCTGAAGGCCCAATGGTCATGCCCATCAGATGGAATTTTCGCCTGAGAAAGCATTTCTCTCAACACTGCAAATATGAAAAATTCTCATTTGATAACTCTGAACGGAAAGGAGGGTGACCAAGTACTCCCAATCCAAGCCTCGTACACCCGTAATCTTCGATTTTGAGCCACCCCAAACAACCTTGGAAAAAGTTCATAGAGATTCCCGAGGCTTGACCAATCATCTGTCCAAAAAAAATCATTAGATCTTACTATGGTAATCAAGGCGATAAAATCATTAGACACAACAAGCGAACGACCAAATGTTAGAAAGGAAAAACCACTATATAGTGGATAGAGAGCATGCTTTCACAATCAATTGCTTGACCGTGTACGTTCATGCATGCCTTCGCTTGTTGTTACCGCGATTGTTATGGATAGCGGAAGCAATCACATACAAATATGATCAATCAAGTACGACACAAACACACAGATTTACAAGGTTCATTTGTAAGGAGACCATATCTTTGGACGACAGCTTCGATTTTCGGTATGTGGAGAAAGAAAAATATATAGGATAAGGAAGTCCTAATCCTATGAAGTTTATATACTATTATTGTACAGATAGACCCCAGATTCAGACGAGGGATCCGAATACTCATATATATATATATATATATATATATATATATATATATATTATATATATATATATATAATTATATATTATATATATACTATATATATACTTATATATATATATATATATATATATAT